>CANUEY010212910.1:0-16632 GCA_948099555.1 Croton setiger
TTTAAATACCAGAAAAACACAGTAGGCGTGCAAGAAGTTTTGAGAAAGAGAAATGGAGTTTGTTTCATGAAACCATTACTGATTTACTACTTCAAAAATGGGTTCTGCGAGCTCTAAAGCAGAGAAAAATGAAGCCTTGCGTATGTGCAAAGAACGAAGGAGGTTCATAAAGCAAGCAATTCATTCCAGGTACAGTCTCGCTGCAGCTCATGTATCTTATATTAACTCTTTAAAAAACCTTGGCGTAGCTCTCCGGCGATTTGCGGAGGCAGAGGTTTTGATAGAATCTTCTCTATCCACAACTTCTGCAACTGAGCTTGACAAAACTCCTTCACATTCCTCCTACCCGTCTCCCTCTCCCTCACACATTGCAGAGGTTTCTGATTCACCCTTGCATAATGAGAGCCCCATTTCACCCCCAATAGTGAATATGAGTTATATGAGAGCTGGTGGTGTTTGTAATCCTGTGACTGTAAAGATTAGTTTGAATACTGGCGGCGATGGTTTTGTTGAGGATGAATCATTAGGGTTTTCTATGTCAATGCCACCACCACCACCACCTCCTCCTCCTTTTGAGTCAGATTGTTCTTGGGATTATTTTGATACAAGTGATAATTGTGAAAGTTTTAGGTTTTTCAAAGGTAATGAATTGGATGTGGGTTTTAATGAATTTAGAGGATGGAATGAATTTAGAGGTCAAAGGGTTGAAATTGACCATAATGTAGTTGATGCTAAGGGGAAGTGTAGTAAAGTTGGTTTAGATGGAAATGGTCAATTAAATGAAGGAAATTTAGTACCTAAACTGGATCAAAAAGGTTTAGAAACTTCTGCTAATTGTAAAGTACTAAATGGTAGTTCTGGTACAAGAGTAGAAGGCAAATCACATTCAATTAGACAACCGATAGATATTCAAGTGAGGCAGGCAGAAATGGCAGGAAAAGATTTGCCTCTTGAGCTGTCTGTTTCAAAGAAAGAAAAACCCCTGGCCATGAAAGATTTATCTGCAGAGAGAGAAGATCCTTCGGAATTCATTACGCATAGAGCAAAAGATTTCCTTTCGAGCATTAAGGATATAGAACATCGGTTTTTCAGAGCTTCTGAATCTGGCAAGGAAGTTTCCAGAATGCTTGAAGCTAACAATATAAGGGTTGGATATTCTGAGACCAAAGGTGATCAATTTTGTTAACAACTAGCAAATAATGTAGCCAGGATTCCTTTTTTGTCTGCTGCAGTGCAACTGCTCTATTCTATTTTCTTTCAAGCTTTCCTTCAAATTTTGTATGCAAACACTTCCTAATGCATATGATTCTCACAGGGAGTTTATCGACCTCAGCAATTCTGGCAAATTTTCATGTTTGCTGCCACAGAAAGGCCACCCTTGCTTCTCATGGTAAGCTTTAGCTTCAAGTATATTGTTTTTCATTTAAGACATAAGGCATTAGATAAACTGTAATGTGATCAAATGCATTACAAGGAGTGCTTTCCCTGAAAGACATCTGATTACAGTATTTTACATTCCATTACAACTTGCTAGGGTTGTATCATAGATAGTGAGCTACCCCAAATGCCAATGCAAGATTTTAGGTGTGAAACTTATTTCATTGTTAGTAAGCTGAGATAAATACGAGTAAGATGTAGCTTGGGCAATGACTTAAAAAACTAAATTTTAGGTTGTATGTCTTGCATACAATCAGAAATGAATCTTAAAATTGTATGACAGTTCAATATTTAATTTGATTTTTTTTCTTGAGTCTAATGTATTTGAACATGAATATGGAATTTGCAAAATCCCATGTTTGGGGAGGAGAAAAAAATTGAGAGAGGTGAATAAAAGTATTTTCCTTAATCCTTCCAAATTGGAGGGAAAGTGCGAGAGTAAGAGACATTACAACCAAAAATACAATTCTTCTTCCTTAATTTTCCTTTCAATGATCCAATCCTAAACAATAAATGGAAAATGATGAATGAAAATGAATAGTAAAATTTTTCTGGGTTTCTTTCTCCTTTTTTGTTTTCTTTCCACTTCTTTCCAAACATAGCAGAAATGATTCAGTTAATGCCTGCTGGGTGCTGAAGCATTAACTTATTTGAAATGGCACAATACAGAATAGAGTTTTTTCTCCTTTTTTTCTCAATGAGGTTATGAGTTCATGCCATCTTTTTCTTTCTTCAATCTTTTAGAACTAGTAGAACATGGAACAAAGGTCATTACCTGGAAGCGGACAGCATCTTCAAGGTCATCTTCTTCTAGAAATCCACTCACGACAACAACAAGAGATGATGTATCCGACAGTGGGAGTGATTTTGTGGAAGAATTCTGCATGATTGCTGGAAGTCATTGCTCCACCCTTGATAGGCTGTATGCATGGGAAAGAAAACTATATGATGAAGTAAAGGTACTTTGTTAAAACCTTCCTGCTTTGTGAGTAATATATCTTTGTACCCACATTTTCGCACCCCACTTCGTCATCTAAAATATGTTGATTAGTGTAAAAATAATACAAGTATTATACACATTGACATACAGGTGCACGTACTGAATCAAGTAAGAAACTAATGGTTTGTGTTATGCCTTTTCTTTGTATGACCTGATCCATTGTTTGGATTTATTTAGCTATTTGTGTTATGGAATTGGATTGTATGAAAGTTTATGATATCAAAATGTCTTGGCAAGATGTTTTTTACATCAAATTTTGATAATGCTAGTTATCGAGACACGTTCTATGAAACTGGTGGTACTAACTCTGGTCCTTGATGCATATGTTTAATATGTTTGAGTTTCAATTTCTATTGTACCATTGACATGGAATGAGAGAAAACTACAAATACTGAGCACTACTACTTGTCTTCTACTTCCTAAAATTACACGGGATATATTTATCTTGTTCATACCCAAAAAATACCGTTTGTGTGAACCAGAAGTTGTGGAGACATTATTGCCTAAATCCTCTTGTTTGATCATCACAGTAATCTGGGATTCTTTCAGCCTGTCTAACTCTTGATACAAGTCTAGCATGTTTCTTGATAATAGTTTTATATAGCAATACAAATTATACTCAGAAGAAGAAGACAATGTGTACTACACCTTTTTTCAGGATGTGTTTGTGAACTTGTTTATAATTGGCTCAAAAGCCACCTGTTCCCTTATCATGATTTTTATCTGTATATAGCCCACGCTATAGCGTGCTATGCATGTAGCCCGGACCTTGTCATTATTTCTTCTTTTAGCGCGCTATAGCCACACTGCTCTATGGGCTATCGAGAGTTATGGGGATGATAACGATGATATTAAGTGATGAGTGATGCTTATTGTTTGATGGTTCATTGGTTATTTAGTTGAACAATTGGTTATGTTGTCACTATCAGTGCACTTCTATGTCTTTTTGTTATAATTTGGTGTGTGAATTTCAACTTATAAGTGTGCTGTTTCATCTTAAATTGTTTTTTCTTTGGTTATGTTATGTGGGTATTTTTATTTGTTATTACATGTTTTTGCTATTCCTGTCATTAGCTATAGCCCTTTACGGAATAGCTCCAGGACCCCCTTGTGCTATTGAGCACTATCCGCTGCTAATAACTATGCATCCAAATGTAGTAGTCTTAGTATCCTTGCTAACAATTAGATTGACTGCAGGCCAGTGAATTTATCAGGAAGGAGTATGATCGGAAATGTGACCAACTTAGGCACCAATTTGCCAAGGATCATAGTGCTCAAGTCATTGATAAGACACGGGCTGTCGTGAAAGATCTACACTCACGAATAATAGTGGCAATTCATTCTGTTGATACTATTTCTAAGCGGATTGAGAAAATGAGAGATGAAGAATTGCAGCCCCAGCTTGTAGAGCTGATTCAAGGGTTAGTACTCTTTCCATATCCTTGTTTGTCCCAATAATGCTTTTTGAAGTGTTGAATGTGCATATAACCAATGAGACTATGCAGGTTGATTAGGATGTGGAAGGCCATGCTAGAGTGCCATCACTCACAGTATATCACCATCTCATTGGCATACCATTCGAGAAATGTGACAGGAACTCCACAGGGAGATGCTCGCAGGCAGATTATGGCTCAGCTTCAGGAAGAGATTGAGTGCTTTGGCTTAAGCTTTACAAACTGGGTCAACAGTCATGCATCCTATGTGGAAGCCCTAAATGGGTGGCTGCAACACTGCATCTTGCAGCCGCAAGAACGTTCCAGGAGCAGGAGACCTTTCTCCCCTCGTCGAGCACTGGCTCCGCCTATTTTTGTTCTATGTCGTGACTGGTCAGCTGGCATCAAAGCTTTGCCATCAGAGGAACTCAACCATGCCATCAAAACCTTCTTGTCTGACTTGAATGATATACTGGACCAACAAAAGGAGAAACAGGTCGATGCAAATAATGAAGAATCAGAGGGCAAGGATGAAGATGAGAAAAATGAGGGTGTTGGTTCGAGCTTGTCTTATATTCAAGTAAGTTTGACAAAGGTCCTTGAAAGACTGAACCAATTTTCTGAGGCATCACTGAAAATGTACGAGGACGTTAGACAGAGAAGTGAAGCAGCTAGATTAGCATATGTGAATTGCAGACCAGCTAGATGCTGAAAAGATTGTGGTTAGAAGTCTTGTTATGTAATTATAAGTATTTTCTCAGTTTGCAGTTGGAATTTACTTGTAAATTGTGGAATTTCTGAAATACTTTTGGGTTTGGTTCCATGTTTTTGCTTTTCATGCCAGAATTGTTATTTTGTGAGGAACCATTTATGATCAAAGAGAAAAGAAAGGTTACAATTCAAAGTTTTCTTCAACTTTTGTCAAGGACTAGGAAGCATCTACTTTCGGTGTGAAAGCGAAATGCACCACTTTCCCTGAAAACCAGATCAACCATGAATTTGGCAAAAATAAAAATAAAAATTCAAACCGTGATAAATTGATTCAATTTATAATTCTAGAGAAAATTGGTTCAGTTCAGTTTGATCTTACAAAAGCTGACAATGAACCAAACCGACCATAGTTGAATTTTCATTTGCCTAATGAAAATGAAACAGAAAGAATCGTCAAGACGCAGGAACAGAGAATCTGCCTTTAGTCTACGTTTTAATTATAGTGATCTTCATTCCTTGCTTTAATTTGTCTATGCTGGTTTGGCCATCGCTTCTGCCTGACTGGTACAATAAGCAGTTTCTGTATGTTGTGTTGATCAGGCGGATTCTGCATTGGTCTGTTTGCCATTTTGTTTTCTTACATCTCCCTGCCTATCAAAAAATGTTATAAGGTGCTGCTGCTACTGTCCAATTTACAAAAACAGTCTCAATCTTGTTGCCATCAATTCTGCACTGTTCAATCATTCCCTGAGTTGATTCCATTACTGCAATAGTTGAGACAAATTCAGGGTTCCTCTTATTTTAGTCAGACGGCTCATTTTATATTCATGAAAATCCTAAATGTTATGGTGTTCACTGTCCTTATTCCCATTGCATGTTACATGTTTAGGTCAGTGTAGTTCTCTTTGGTGTGTCGACTGTTCCTGGTTTCTATTGCCTAGATGCTTCTTGTTTAAATATGTTCAATACACGTTGGTGTTTCTGGATGTTGTTGTTCCAGTTGCTGTTATTATTTAATGAGAAATCAATCTCCATTTTGCATTCCATCTTAGGTTCAGAACCATCTTCTTAAATCTCTCCTTGAAATGGCCATGATTGTTTTAGTCAGCCTTAAGACAGTTGATGAGAGTTAATATATGATGAATGCTGTTTTGAGAAAGCGAGAAGTATGAGGATTGCATGCATGATTTTTTATTAGTCAATGATCGTTCTGATACTTCAATTGAAAGAGGGGGCAGTTTTGTAATTTTTGGAAAATGTAGGGACCAAAATGAACATTTTCATGTTTAGCTTTAAAATGTTAATTTTGCATGTTTTATATGTTGTATAGATTGTCTTAGACAATTTTGCATGTTTTAGGGACTAAATGGTAATTTTTCAAATTTTAGGAACCTTTTTGCAATTTTTTATATATTCAAGAATTTTTTTATAATTTTCCATGTTTATTTTAATGTTCTCATCTTGGGATGTTTGGGTTTAATTTTGAGATTTAAATAAGGTAGAATGTAATTTTATTAGGATCAATTTGTAATTATATTTTCTAAAATCGGAGAAAAAATAATTAAATATTTATTTTTCCGCACTATTAATTTCTGTAGTTTATCACTTTCTGTCATTTGTTTTGTGCAAACGGCTTAAATCACTGAATTAGAGATATCGATAGATTAATAATGAAATTAACTTTTTTAAATAAATCCTTAACCTAAATTTTGGAAAACAAAAATAGGTTGGTGAATTCAGACGTTAGCCGAAATAAAATTTTAGTTAGCGTACCCAACCCTCATACTCAGATTTTTTCGATTTCAGACATTTCTTTTAAAATAAAACGGAGTAATTTTTTATTAAAATTGAATTACTTAAAAATTAAAAATTGATTTCCGAAAAGGTGGCGACTCAAATATTCTTTAAAATCGACTAGTTCGGTCGCGCATAAAAAAATTTATCACCGCTTTTCAAAATGAAAATTGGATAAAAATTTAGCTACAAATTGAAACAAATTCAAAATTATTTTGTCACTTCTTTTCGCTAATAAAACGAAAAACCGGAGCATCACCGCCAAGGGCTTTTTTTTTTTTAAAAAAAAAAAAGGTTAAATTCAGGTGTTTATACTGCATAAACAAGTTCAATCTTTACAATTGAATTTGAAACCGGCTGTTTTTTTTTTTTTTTTTTTTGTCTCATTTTCCATATCAAGTGCGCAAATAGTTACAAGACAACCGAGTTTGGCAGTTATAATCGGATTCTTCATACAAGAAATCACATGGTTTTCTGGCGGTGAACAGATTATGAAGGAGAGGGGAAGATGAGACTATATTGTATAATACTCCTTGAAATTTACAAACTAATTCATGAAGAATCGAAATTTAAATTGTTGTCACTTAAAGGTGATATTGGAACAAAGCTCATTTTAGCGTAAAACACAACTTTGCACAAAGTTAAGGTGAAATTATATATTTGGCCCGTATTTGAAGGCGCCCCAATTGCCCTCCATTTGCCTACCTATGTTACTGTGGAACATATAAGGGTTTGATTTTCATTCCATGTTATTCTTCCCTTAATCTAATTTTGAATTCTCATATATGAACAATATAGCAATATATAAAAGGCTACCAAGTACCAACTTTTCCCAATGGAGCATCTTGAAAGTTTAATTAGTACTCCGCAGCTCTAAAATCCAACATACTGAGTATATTGAGCATAAGCATCGGATTTCATAGCAATTGGAGCCCGTGTAACATGATCAGGAAGATCGAAAGCATCAACAAGTCCGCCTGCAATATTCCTCACTTGGAAACTAAGGTATTCTGTTAGCTTATGTATTGCCTGCACAATGAGAGTTTACATAAATGACAGACCTATAAATTCATCAGTGAAAGATTAGAAAGTATCAGTATGGTTTGCTTTTTGCTTTCTCCTTTTATGGTGCATGAGATTTTTTCTTTTACAAGGAGCTACTGCTTTGTTCTTTCCCACAGTGTTAAGGCATTAGACCCAAAACCGGTTAACATAATGCAAACGCCCACCCCCTTATTATTCGTAAAATGAAATTTGCAATATGCAGGTTAGTTGTTTCATTTATATTCTCATTTCAATTCATATAAATATCTAATAAGAAAGAAAATATGCTGATACTCTGGAATTTAAATACCTTAGCTTTATTCGGTGCCACATAGTCAACATTGCGGTACGTTCCAATGTCATTCCATATTCGATCCAAGGCATACAGATCGCAAACAAGTTTCAGAGCAGCACGAGAACTTGCATCTGGACAACTGGTGCATAAAACAGATGAAATTAGAAGCTAAAACCACATAAGGAGGACGAGAAGATGTTATGAGGCTGAGTTTAGGGGAGTACTTCTGCACAACTTCAATAAATTTTGCAAGGATCACAGATTCAATATGAGATTCTGCAAGTGTAAGAAGGTGATTCAAGCACCGATTCCAAGCACCAAAGCTACCAAGAGTTTTTGAGTTCTTGCGAAGTCGGACAGCAACACTTTGAAGCAGACGAGATGTTCGGTACTGTAAGAAAAACAGTCAGGGATAGTTAGAAAGGCAGGAAGATCAGTTAATATAGTTTATATGTAATTATAAACTTTCAAGTGGCAGAACTAGAATAACACTCACTCTGAAGGCATCCAACTGGAATTTAGGATCTCTCAAGTGATCTTCACCTTCCCATCTTGCAGTTACAGGATTTGGCTGAGATAGATAAGTATTCATTGATTCTCTCAAATAATTCCATGTCATTGTCAATGTCCCACCTTGGAATTTCTCCTTGTATTGCTTTAAGAGATCACCTGCTACCTATGTCACAAACTGAAATTTCAGACCTAACTACACTTCCTGGTGACCCATCCTCTCAAAAAAAAAAAAAAAAAAAAAAACAAAAAGTACCACATCAACATTGTTATTTCAGACCTATAAATAACGCATATAATTCAATAGCTTAGTCACTAACATTCTAGCAATTATCTGTCTTTTGTTTTGTGGTATGCAATTCTATCCTACATGTGATGCACAAAAATTTTGAAATGAAGCCTAAACTCTTCTACTTTGCTATTTCCTTACAAACCCTAAGTGCCCCACTTCTCCTAAACAAACCTTCCATCCAAAACAGCAGGCTACTAGTTCCAGGGAAAAAGAACGCATACTTTAAATGTCTAACTTATGACATAACACATTTTTTTGCACCTGTTGTAGGAGCACTGTGTTGTCCCCTTCAAACGTCTGAAAGATGTCATGATCATTCCTCAAAACTCCAAACCGATTAACAGCAGCGTAACCATGTCCTCCACATGCTTCACGGCAGACACTCAACGACTTAGCTGTATATGATGTCACATATGCCTTAAGTCCAGCTGAAAGTGCATGTACATCTCCAACTAATTGTTCATCGTGTGTCTTTTTCATCTCGGAATACTTTTCTACCAAATGCAATGTGGCAAAATGGAATGCGTAAGTTGAAGCTAGCATTGGCATAAGTTTGTGCTGCTGGGACTGATAATCAAGAATACTAACTTCAGGCTGCTTGGGAGGTCCAAACTGCTGGCGCAGCAAAGAATATCGGATAGCGATTGTTCCAGCAAGTTTGAGCACAGCAACTGAAGAATATGCTAGACCAACCCTTCCTCCAACAAGTTCTCCTAATGTAGCAGCAAAGCGCTTATTTATGGTTGGAAGACTGCTACTGTACTTCCCATCCCGAGACACATCTCCAAATCTATTAAGAAGATTGTCTCGGGGAATTCTTACTGAACTGAACCTCAATGCCCCATTGTCAACCCCATTTAATCCAACCTTATGGCCACAATCATGTATTTCAATTCCTGGAAGTGTCTGATTAGTTGTCATATCCCTTATTGGAACAATGAAGGCGTGGACACCCATATCAGATACACCCTTAGAATCATGAGTGGGCAACATCAGCCTGGCGAAAACAGTGGCAAACTTGCCATGAACTGCAGCATTGCCAATCCACCATTTGATTGCTCCATCATGAGGAGTGTTGATTACAAATTCATCTGTAATTGGATCAAATGTTGCAACAGTTTGAAGGCCTTGCACATTTGATCCTTTTGAGAATAAAAATGGAAAAATTATTAAAATTTTCAATCACTTAAAGAATATGGGGAAAAAAAAATCAAAATTTTATATGAGCCTAGAACAAAAATCTATGTATACATCTATATACAAGTAAGATCACAAGTACTAAAGAAAATGTAGACATGCATATGTACACACTTCAAAGGAAAAGAATCCAAAAGATTGATGACTCAACTCAACCAGAAGCCTCCAGTAAGAGTTGTCTGGATAAAATGAGATGAAGAGGTAAACTTAGGACTCTGGAACTTCAACATTTTATTTAAAAGCCAAGCATGATTCAGCATGATTCCACAGAAACATGATCATTTCAAGATAATAAATCGAATTCACAGTTTAAAAATATTTACAGTCATCAAGTCCAGATGAAGATTAGAAAACTGAAAGAAGTTAGCAAAACTTTGTGAAGCAGAACCAGCATAGACAGAATGACATATTGCAAATATCTTACTTTTTTTAACAAATCTAGCAATAGGAAACTAAAAAATTTTAATCTTTTGTGGGAATGTCTAGCATTTTTCTATGTGATATATCAATTTAAGCTTGTTAGCTATACAAGCTTCTAACTGTAGAATTTTTTAGGGCGAGAACCTAGGTTCTACATTACTTCGATATAATACATTATGATAATGGAACAGTAATACCTGTCCCATGAAATATCATAGTAGACAAAATCAGGAAACTGAAGGCCAGAAGAAAAGCTTACCATGATGTAGTTCTGTCATGGCAAAACAACCTGGGTAGTCCAAATTGTCAATACCATCAAAATACTTATCTCTATGCTTTTTAGTTCCTAAGTTGAGCACAGAGCCTCCCCAAAGACTGCATGAACAAATACAAGGCAGAATAACATTTAAAATATGGTATGTGTAGCTCACAATTATGACAAAACACACTGACACTAAAGTCTGGGAAAACATTCTAAGCGAAAACTAAGCTTTGATCTTATTGCAATATATAGATAGGGAAAAAAATGTAAATAGATCACCACCATCATGTCTGCAAAGCCATATATGCAATTTCTCAATTTAATTTCATTTTTTTTTTAAAAAAAAGAGTTCAAATACAATAAAAGCCTAACCTGTACTGAACACCCATTTTGATCCCAAGCGACATATCAATACTACCAACAGCCTCAGCAATGGCAAAGTACTTAGCAGGATCATCTGCTACATATTTAAATGGCCTAATCCCAGCCTCCCGAACCAAACCCACCAGCTGTCTCCAACAAAGCTCCCGGTAGTCATCTTTAGCTATCTCAACGGGGGTCTGCAATTCCGGCCTTGAATTGAAGTATGCAAACACCTTCTCCTGTATATCCCTATGTTTTCCTCTCATATATAGCGAAAGTTCATCTTTATTCACCACTAATTTTGCTGTGGCGCACTCCATAATACCGAGCTGGTTGGGTTCGTAGAGAGAGCGGGGTATTGGAATAAGGTGTAAGGACAATTGTTGGATGCGCCGAGAGACGACGATCTGGGATTCATCCCCCGTTTTTGGATTAGGGTCTTCATGATCCATTGTATTTGTTGAATTTCGAAGAATGTTTGCCATAGAATAGAAAACAGAGATTTGAAATGCAGAGAGAAAAGAAAAATGGGGGAAAAACAAAAACCGGAAGAAAGATCGCTGAGTAGACGGGTGGGAAAGTTTTTCCTCGTTGTTTATAAGATGTAGACAGTGACGTGGTGGTTGTTTGGTCGAACACGTGGACATTTTTAATTGGAAAGGTGATCTTGGCAGTTAATAATGGCGCGCCTTCCAACATCTTCAACACATGTTCAAGATATATACATATACTTCCTAAATATACACAATATTTCCATTTTGGTTAACGGTGGAAAGAGAAATACACATATTTAATTCTTAAGGTTAATTTATTTGCACATACAAAGATAAAGATAGTATAGTCATCGTTATCCATTTTTTTTTTTTAAATTTGTAAGACATATTTTTTATATAAATAAAAGGAAAGAAAAATATATAAGAGAGAGAGAGGATTAGGATGGATACATAATCAGTATTTTGCTTAAAAAAAAAAAAAACATAACCAGTATTTTTGACTTGACCATTCCATTCTACTTCTAAAATAATAACAATATTATTAATTGTATTATTAAGCTTTCTTTTGTTTAAAAGAATACATTTATTTTAGCTTTCTATATTGCTTATACCGCACAATCATATTGTTTACGGCTTTTATATATATAATAATATTTTATTCGCACGCGATGCGAGAAATATTTTTTTAGTGTGGTAATAATATTTACGATAATTATTCATATAAAGTGTAATTTATAATATGATAATTAAAATAGTATAATTTATTTTAAAAAATAAAATATAATATTTCATTAAATATTTTTAAAGACTTATTTTAAAAAATATTAACTACTGGTTGTTTTCATAATCATATATTAAGATTTTCAAACCTTTTTTACTTGTAAATCTCGAAATCTCCATTTATAGTTGTTTGTGAGTAAAACAATGTTTCTAAAAAGTAAATCAACATTAGAAAGATATTAACTCTGACTCTTATTAATTGTCATAGCAAATGACAAAATTATTGGAAATAGTCTCATTTGAATTTAAAAAGTATCTTTGAATCGGACGGTCAATGTCATTCTAAAGATGTAGACTTTTCTCCTTTATTGGTACCAGACATCACTATAGCTTCCAAAACTCTTGTTTCTAGTTTAGTAATGTATAACCTTGTGTTATTGCAAAGTCCAATCGAGTCAATGCAGAGGAAATGATTGCATTTCCATACTATATTAGTAGAAAAAGTAGACCCAATCTTGAGTGAAATAAATACCACGACTTCGGTCTTTTTCAATAAAATCATTGCGGAAAAACTTTTTTTTTTTAATATGTTTCTCAACAACATAAAAATGTCAAATATCAATTCATATAAAACTTTAACAAAAATAAAGACAATTTAATATTTTATATAAAAACAAATAAAGAAAATAAACCAGAAAATGGTTAGATGAAGAGAGAAATACTTGTGGCTTCCATAGTTTGAGAGATTAGCCTATAAGGTTTTCTGCAAAACTATGAAATAAAATTGTCATATACCTAAATTAAAAATAAAATTTAAAAATAATTGCGAACTAACATTAGAAGATGAATACGTTTCTAACAAATGATAGGAGGGGAAAGAACAAATGAACTCATTGTACAATAAAAGTTTGAGTAATATTAATATTATGAAAAAATCAAAATGCAAAATGGAGGTTAGTTTCAATAACATATGTTTTCTTCGATAGCCCGAAAAGCAAAATTGTGCGAAATTGTGAAAGATGATTAATTTTGTATTGCAAGAATTCTAAATTTTAGTCTACAGTTTCTATTAAGTAAAATTTTATATAATCAGTTTTAAAAGTATGAAAATAAGTTTTAAAATTTATAGTAATTTTACCAAAAATATAACTAATAAGAAAAGAAAAATTGTTTCTAAACTTCAGTTTTCGCCATATATGATAATTATTTTGCTCATCATGCAAATAATATTTATTTTTATTTTATATTAAATAATATTAATAAGTATTGATGACTGTTTTAAATTGTTTGTAGAAAAATTAATATATATTTTTAATAGTTTATTTATTTATAAGAAAACGCAGTTTAACATCATTCAATTTTAGAAATATTTTATTTACAATAAGATTTTATTATTAGTTAAACAAATTTTATATTTTGATAAAGTATATATAATAATGATGATATTAAAATTTAACGGAAAATTTAATTATAAATTTTTATTTCGAGTTTTTTTTTAAATGAATAAATATATATTAATGATAAAAATAGATTTATTTTGTTTGGTGCAATTTAATGATGGTTGCCATTTTGATTTTTTTTTTTTATTTTTACAATAATTATACACTTTAAATAAAGTAGAAAATCAGTTGAACTTTATACGAATAAATACATAATTTATTTGAAAACATCAATTTAAAAATATTTTTTTTAAATAAAACTTTGTTATTATATATTATATAGATAATTGTAAAATAATAATTAAAATAATATATTAATATCAATAAAGACTTAAAATATGTGTTGATAATGTCTTACTATTGTAAATATTATGACTTGCAAATATAATTTTAATCAGGGTAGAAATCTTTAATAAAACTAAGGTATTTAAATTTTCGTTTCTCTAATTGATAATAACGCAAAAATTCCAATCAAAATAGCAATGTTGACAATATTATATATAATTAATTTTCTGTGACATAGTAATTCTACTTTGTTTTTTTATATAAATATTCACATATGCATACAACTTACACACCCAAATAGTTTTTGGAGAAAATTTGTTGGATGTGACTTCCAATCTAATTTTTTTGACCTCCACACCTTAATATTTTCCACTGCACCAAGAGGGACCTATAACACTTCTTTTATCATATAGTTTCCATAATTTAAATTTGATATAAAATTCAAATTTATCTATAATTATATTGTCGAAGAAAAAAAAGTTTGTAACATTTCTATGCTTGAAACTTTTTCATATTAAATATTATATTTCATATTAGAACTCATTATTATTATAACAATTTTTTAGGAGATTATTACCATAATTATTATTTTCAGTTAAAATTTTAAAAAGTAAAATTTTAATTATTTAAAAACGCTTTATTATGTAAATTACATAATATTTAAAAAAATTACATAAAATAAACAATATTTTTTATTTTAAATTGCATTTTAAACATATACTAAATACTAATACTAATAGTTGTATTTGAATTTTTGCTTATTGTATTCGATTTTTGATTCCATTGTTTTATTTCAATAATAATTTCATTGGTTTTATTTTTGTAAGATCTATATTCATATTTGTCCAATTTTATGACTTTTAATTGTGAAACCCTAATTTTTTTTTTTACATTTTTTATAATTTGATTGTCAACAAATATAGAAACAAATAAACGAGAAATAAATAATTTTTTTTCCATTTTATTTAACTTTTAACTCTTGCAATCAAATATTAATTTTTTTGACAAATATAGAAATAAATAAATATGAATGGAATAATAATGGAGAAAATGATGCTAATTTCTTAGGGTTATTATTATTGACCAAAAGGTTCATTAGAAAATGATTATACTAATTTATAGTTCTAATAAAATTTTTAAATTTATGTTAATTATTTTTTTAACTTGCTAATTAACATCTAAATTTATAATATTATTTAATTTATTTTAATTAGTTATTAGTATCATTATAAAAATATCCCTTTATGAGTAAACTAATTATAAAAAGTATTTTGAAATAAAAATAATTTGTTTATTGTATGAAAATGAAAATTATATATTTTTTTAAAAAACAAAGTATAATTCATTATCAATTTTTTTCATTTATAAATGGTATTATTATTGATGAAATGTAATAATAATTTTAATCAAATTTAGTATATTTTCTTATAAATAACAAAAAATACAGTTTAACTATGAAAAAAAATTATAGGTAAAATTTAAATTTAAATTAAACTCATTTTTTTTAAACTAAAATATTATTAATTTTAAATTAAAATATATTTGTCATGTTATTTTAATTTTAAATTATGCTTAAAAATAAAGGTAATTATTATAAATATAATATTAACTTACTGAACAACATCATGATGATTACCAAAACAAATCATAATATAAATAGGTAAATAGATATAAATGCAATTTTTATTTGCTACTTATATTATAATTCGATGGACGTAGAAATAATTATTTTTTGATTTATATTATACCAATATATAAATAATCAACTAATATAATGAATTCTAAATTACCTTAATACTAAATATTATTTTTCAAATAAATATATTAATATAATTAAAAATACAATAAAATGATTTCCTCTTTAAATTATACAAACTAAAATAAAACAGAAACATAGTAAATATTAACGAAAATTGTGGATTTGATTTTTTTAAAAAAAAAAATTGACACTTTTGAAACTTATATAATTTTGAATTAAAAAAAATATCTAAAAAAAATTGATTGATTTTTATTTTCAAAATTAAATTAAATTGTTATAAGTATAGATAGAAAGCAATTGTGAAAATTAAATATCACTCATTAAAATTAAATTGGCACATATATAGAAATAAATAAATATTAAAAATGTTTTTTACACAATTTTTTATCTGTAAAATAAAACTATTGATCAATCAAAGAAATCCAAAAAAAAAAACATGAGGTAAGAGAAAATCAAAAGTCATTTTCACTACATTAAAAAAGAGAGAAAATATATGTAAAAAAAAAAACAATATTGTACATTTTTAACCATGGTTATGAGAGATTAAAAATAATTTAAAAATTATTTATATTATGAATTATAGAAAGTTAAAACGGAAACTTTAGTTCATTTTAAGTTTATTTCTATATAAAAAAATTTAAAATTTATATCAAAACAAAACTAATTTCATTAAACTAATTTTTTTTACATACATTAAAATATATTTAAATTAATAAATTGAAGATATTAAAATAGGTATTAAATCATAATATTTAAATTTAGAATATTAACTTGCTTTAATCTGATAAAATATAATTATATTTTATTAATTTCTATTTTTTTTCTCAAATTTTTGTCCCTAAATCTTATTAGATTTTTATTAATATTATATTCAATAATTAGAATATTAACTTTCTTTCTTCCAAATAAGAAGAATATATTAATTTATTTATATTAATTTCTAGGAATGATGGTTTATGAGAAGAAAATTTAAAAGAAATTTTCAAAAAAAAATTAAATTATACAAAAAAACATAAGAGAACCTTAAAAATTAAAGAAAATTTGAACATAGATATTAATGCAAAACATAAAAATAAAATAATAACATACTTCTTTTCTCTGAAAATATATCCAATGAAAAATCTATAAAACCTGTAAAAGTGCACAAAGATTAAGTAAATTTAAACAAAAAAAAAAA
>CANUEY010212986.1:0-18025 GCA_948099555.1 Croton setiger
TATATATATATATTCATATATTTATTAATAGAGATAAAATTTAACATTGTAAGTTTTTTTTTTTAATAACAATATTAGAATTTCTTAAGATTTATGGTTAATTTTTTTTTTTCCCACGATATTAGATTAGATCTTGTTTAGGGTTTAAAGATTTGATCATGTGTTGATCCTTTTGCATAATTCGTTGTGTCCGTTTAGCGTTCGAATCTTTAAATGATTTTCACTTCTTACGACTGCAAATCGCAACGGTTTTTTTACTGTTAAATTTATAGCAAAAAAAGTTTCTGATTAGTGATGAGTTATGACCATCTATTCGACAGTACCTGTCAAACAACATTAGTTAACTACTCAAAACACTTAAGCACTAGAATCTATTAAAATCACATGACCATCTATTCGACAGTACCTGCCAAACGACATTAGTTAACTATTCAAAACACTTAAGCACTAGAATCTATCAAAAATCACATGTAACGGTATGTTTCATATTATCAACCCTTTATTTATAAGCTTGATTCAACCCAACCCTTTATAAAAATTACTTAGGCAAACATAGAAGTTTGATGTGCTCCATCTTATCATGGAATGATTGGGTATAAAATAGAAAAACCCATTTCAATTGTTTCATTATTTTAAAAAATGAACATATAGAAGAATAAAAATTAAAAAAAAATCATTAAATTTTAATAATATTTTTAGTCATTTTGTTAATAAAAAATAAAAAAAAACACAAAATCTATATAATAATATAATAGTTGTACAATATCTATACAATAATATTATAAAAATTATATAATAAATCTTAATTTTTTTTTATACTTATACAAAAATTATACAATAGCTGAATGCTTTTTTTATATTTATTATATTTTTATTAAATAAATTTATCAATTATCTTTTTTTTATAAAATAAATTAATCAAGTGTCCATTTTTTTTAAGTTATATTTTAAACTTTTTTTAATCAATAAAACTATTTTCTTAATTATTTTATTTAATACAGGAATAAGAAATATATATTATGTGAAAAATATAGTTTTATATATATATATATATATATATATATATATATTACATGCTAATTCAAAATGGTTGTGTGTCACTTCTTTGGCATATTCACTTAAAAACGAAATTCCTGCAAAATTATAATAATTGTTGTTTTATAATAATAAAAATAAAAAATATAATAATAATAATAATAATAATAATAATAAATAAAAGAATAAAAAAGACAGAGTTCCTTCTTTAGTGATCCAACGTTTTTTTCGATCCTATGGATCGTAGATAGCCACATGATTCCACTTTGAGACACGTGTCTAAATCGGAGGGCCACAGAGAACGCGAGTGGGTCACCCGAAAACGAAGAATCGGTCATTAGCCGGTACACTTAGAAGCACTTACCGATAGGTCCGGTAAGCAAAGGGTCAATGGTATAAGAGCTGGGGGTTTAAGCAAAACGCTGGGTGGTTTTAGAGGGTTTTGCAATCTGAATTCTCAAATAAACAGAAATTTTGGGAAAGAGAGAGAGAGAGAGAGACAGACAAAATCCAAATCCAAATGGGTAGCGTTTGAAATTAAGTTTTCTTCAGAAAACATGGGGTAGAAAATGAGAGAATCTGCGGGAAAATGAGGGAAAGTGGTGTTTGAAAAGGTTAAGGAATTGTGTTTTTCTGCTTTGATCTTTGTGTTTGTGTCAGCAATTTTGAGAATTTTGCTCTCTGAAGGAACAAGTTTGTATCTTTGAATCCAAAAATTGTTGTTAAGAGGTGAGATTTGGATTTTGTTGCAGAAATTATGTGGAAATTTTTTTTTTGTCTTTTTTTGTTCTTGCGGATTTCTCCATTTCAACATAGGTGTGACTTGCTTTCTTGGAAAGATATGGGAATGGAGAAATTCTGCAAGGATATTAAATCAACTAACATGAATGTTACATCACTACAATAAAATTTTTAATTTTTACATTTTTTCATTAAAAAGTTTCTGAAATGTCATGTAGATATGTGATTTTCTTCAATTTTTGGGGTTTGATTTTGTAAATTTGTTTTACTTACTTCTGTTCTTCCGTGGTTCCATCCTTGATTTGCTTTTACATCCACTATTCCACTTCAACTGATTTGATCTGATTTCCAGGGTGTTTTATCCATTAAATAATATGTACATATATTTTTTTGTTTGAAGTTGTTAAATTTCTGCCTAAAAAATTCTTTTTTAGTTATTAAATTTTAATCTCTAACCTATGTTCTTGATTTTTCAAGGTGGATCCTTTTTGGGCGTTTTAGATCTTTTCAATCTATTATGGTCCGAATTGAACAGAATTTTCTGCACAATTGTCTGAACTGACGTTATATTTTCTTCTAATTTCTCTTAATTGGATCCCTGTGGTTTTAGTTTTTCTTTTTTCTATTTTCTTATAAATAGTTAAATTTTCAATCTTTCCCTCTTAGAACCAAGAATTCTGGTACCTGGAAAATTATGGAGATTCGTTATCTCAATCATGAACAACAATGCTCGTTTTTGACACTGTTCTTCTTTTAATTTCTAAATTTTCCTTTTATTTTATCCTCTCCTTATTATATCTGAATTTGTCACTCCTTTTTATATAAATTTGCTTGGTTCAATGTTTCTTTTCCATCTGTTTTTTTTTTTGGTTGCGGATGTGTTTGTATGGTTAGATCATGACGATCTGGTTATGGGATTCTTCCTTTTTGGCACTTAAATTTCTGTTTCTATATTCGTGGATTCTGATCAGAAGTCTCACTTCTGATGGACCCTTTTTAAATTCCAAAGGGTGGAACTTTGTTGTTAGTTCCAATCCATTCTCAAAGACTGGAACTTTTTTGTTGTAGATAGTCTATTGTTCTGTGGCCTTTTGATGTAACTGCGGTTATGAATTGGTCCTCTCTATTTTCTTTTTCTGTCACTGTTCCCTCTAGAAGGTTAAGAGAATCCATCTTTTGTTTGATGCTGTTTGATGGGTTTCACTGTACCATTTTCTAATTGTGGGTATCTTCAATCTTGTATTGTTTTTTGGTATCTCTAATATTTTGTTGCTGACTTTCAGGTGCTTGTTAGGTTCGGTGCACTAGTGTTTGCATTTTCAAAAGTAGTACTGAAATGCTGTCTTCTTGGTATGGTTTCTGAGATATGGTGTTGCAGAAGAGGTTAGATTATGGGTTCAATGGTTTTCAAGTTCCTCCTACGCCACGTGCTACTAGATCATCTAGGGTAATGAATTCTGATATTTTCTTATTGATTTTTTTTTTTTAAATTTTATTGTTCATTTTTGGCTTCATAATTGTATCTCTTACTAATATTTATTCTTCTTTATTGTATTTTTTATAGAGGAGGAGCTCTTTTAAGAAGAAAGTTGATGAGAATCAAATGTGTGCATTTGACTTGTTGGCCATTGTAGCTGGAAACTTATTGCTTCAGAAAGAAAATACTCCCAGTTCTAGTAATAACTCGGCTGATAAAGATCATTTTATTAATAATACTGTAAAATATGAAAAAGAAGATGGTGATGAAAACATGAAAGTTGAAGCTTGTGATCAAGGAAGCCCTGCTAAGAGCTTTGCTTCTGAGCCTGTTTCACAAGAAAATGAACAAAAGCAGGATTCTAAAGAACCTTTGCATTCTCAAAATGATTTTAATTTAGGATTAGCTTCTGTAGTAGCAGTTTCTGATAGTGTAGAAAGGTGTAATGCTGAGAAGTTGGTGAATGGCAAAAGCAAGAAGGAAATGGGAACTTTTGCTAGCACACTAGAGGTGGGTTCCTCTGGTTATAAGGGGTTTGTTGACTGTAAACTAGAGGGAGAAACTAAGAAACTAGTAAAAGATGAGTCTAATAAATCTGGGAAGGTGCTAAATGGCCCTACAGCTAATTCGTGCAGTTTTGAGGACCCAGTGGTCTGGAATGGGAAACCTACTGCACTCGCAAGTTCAGATAGTAGTGCCAAGGTGCCTTATTGTGAGAATAAGAATTCCCATTGTTTTTATCCCATAAACGGGGATAATGTAAATATAGATAGTAGAGATGATGACGAAAATTCCTCTGGGTGTACTCACCCTAGCACTGCCAAAAAATTCTTGAGGCCAACTCCATGTATTGGAGACCGAAGGATAAGGAAAATTTTGGCTTCTAAATACTGGAAAGCTGGTCCAAGGAAAGATGGGATGCTTTCAAACACTGGTAAATAGTTGCTTTATGTTTTCTATACGATGCTGATTTTCTTGTTGGCATGATGTGGCATGTAACAGAAAAAGATTATCCATTTTGAATGTGGGAATTTGTGATGCCTGCAGATGGTGGTGATTTGAAGCCTCTTTTCCATAAGAGGAAAAACTATTACAAGTATCAGCGATCTGAAAGATTATACCCTTTCAAAAAGAGGAAACACTTTGTTTATGGTTCACAATCCAATTTGGAAGAAGGAATCAGTAGTGAATTTGTTTCTGGTTCACCTCATAAGGGAAGTGATGAAGATGGTGGTTCTTGTCTAAAGATGCATGGAGGTCCTTTTCTTTTCTTTTCTTCTATATATAAATTATTTTATGGCTAATCTTTTGCTGAGTAGTCCTAAATTTTATGCAGCTACTGGTGGCTCATCTTCTGTTGCAGGTCAGCAAAATTCATTCCAACCTAGGGATTCTCACGGTATGAGAACCTTTGATGGAGTGATTCATATATATACTCCTTTGCTTGATTGGTGTCTGACAATACAAAGTTCTTACAACAAGGTGTATTTCCTTTTACTCAGTGAATCTTAGGATAAAGTCTTTCAAGGTACCGGAGCTATTTATTGAGATCCCAGAAAATTCAACTGTTGGTTTATTGAAGGTATAATTTCTTTGAAGGCGTTACATTGATTTTTTGCCACTTAGTGCCCCAATTTATATTGTTGTCAATCAATGTTTATGCTCTCCATGTTTATTTCTCTGTACATGTGTATGTGTGTGCGTGTGTTATGAGGAAAGGCAGCGTATTTGGTTCATTGATGTTTGTGTTTTTCCACCCCTGCTCTTATAAAAGCTTTTGCTCTAACCTACTATCTGATGGGATATTTCATGGTAGGTCTATTTTCATCAGAGTTTGGATACTTGATCTCTATTATTCATTCTGATAATAAGTGATTTTTCCACAGAGGACCGTTATGGAAGCTGTGACAGCTATACTTGGAGGCGGATTGCGTGTTGGGGTACTTCTTCAGGGAAAGAAAGTTCGGGATGACAATAAAACTTTACTGCAGACTGGAATTGGTCGCAACAATCAATTGGATGCCTTGGGTTTTTGCTTAGAGCCTAATTCTTTGCGAAATCCCCCTTCTTTCCACCCTCGAGACCGCCCTCGAGACTCTTCATCTCCACAGCCAGTAAGGAGGTAAAAGGAAATACTTCCTTTAATACTTTGACCTGTTGAAATGTCGACTGTGTTTATTTGTTATTAATATTCTAAGTTCATGAGTCATTTTTTGTTTTGGTATCAACTTTGTTGTTTTTGTAATGGAATAATTTTTTGAAGTTGTCTTTTCCTAATTGATAAATGATAACAAATGAAAGATTTGACACATTATTCAAGAATCAGGATTATCAATGAGTTGTGTTTCTTGAGATCCGCTAAACAAACTTTTATTAATGGAGCTTTGATACCAGTACTCAGGTACTCGGGTATGGGAATTGGAAATGGTTGCAAATCCAAGCGTCAGCCTTAGCAATTTTCTGAAAGTTTTGTACTTGGTCTAAATTAGCGTGAGTGTTGTATCCTTGTCCAAGTGTTGAGTCGAACAAGTGTAGTTGAGGGAAAATGAAAAGTCAATTTAACATATGCTGTTGAACTTGTTCTTTGCTTGAATTTGAAACTGCTTTGTCTAGCTTGTAATTTTACTGTTGTCAGCATTAAAGAGCATGTTAAATTTCAGTGAAAGATGATTCAATTGTTGTCAATGGCATTGTTGAGCTTTAATGTCCACATCACTAATCAAGTTTGGTTCCGTCACAATTTCTTTAATCAGATGTCCATCTGAGCCAAGTGTGGTACATCAGGCTGCTAGTTCAGCTTCTGCTGATCCTCACCGTGCTAATGTAGGGAGTTTCATTGAAAGTGACCATGATTCAGCACCCTCTCCTACAGATATGTCAATTAACAAAAGCACAACAGATTCAAAAGCTCTGGTCCCTGTACCAGAAATGAACATAGAGGCGCTAACAGTGGTTCCAGCACACCAAAAATCTAAGCGATCTGAAATGGTGCAGCGCCGAATTCGTCGACCTTTCTCTGTTACTGAAGTTGAAGCTCTGGTCCAAGCAGTTGAGAAACTTGGAACTGGAAGGTTTGTTGTTTTGATCATGTGAAGTTAGAATACGAAATATTTTGCCACATACCAACATCGCAATATCGTTTTTTTTTTGCTGCTATTTGTTTATTTAAAGTTGATTTCTTGGCTATCTTAGAGCGAACTTAAGAATCAAAATTTTTTTTCTTTAATGCAGCTTCCTCTTACCTTACATTTTTTTAAAAGATTAAAATTTTGTAGTGGATTTTTGAACCAACAGATGGCGTGATGTCAAGCTTCGAGCTTTTGACAACGCAAAGCACCGAACTTATGTAGATCTGAAGGTTAGTTTGCTCATTTTTCACTCTTCCTGTTTTCCAGCTCATATGGTATATTCCATCCAATTGATTTTGCTTTGTGTATATATGTATATTTCAATTATTACTTCAGATGGGGTTTTTTAAATTTAAATTTGACGTTCTTCCAAAATGCAAGAAATGTCAGACTTGTATATTGGGCCCACAGTCCTCAAGAGTTTAATTTTTTCAACAAAATTGTTGCTTGTATAACAGGTAAATGATTAGATGCCTATTTAACAACTGTCCCACAAGGAATCTCTTAGATTCTAATCCTTACACAATCCTTCTTTGATGCCTATTTAACAACTGTCACTTGAATGTCGCGATTTTGAACGGTTTTTGGTTCTGTTATGACGGTTGATTTTTCGTTTGGTGTGCGCAGGATAAATGGAAAACTTTAGTGCACACGGCAAGAATATCCCCGCAACAAAGGAGGGGAGAGCCTGTCCCTCAGGAGTTATTAGACAGGGTCCTAACTGCACATGCTTACTGGTCCCAACAACAAGCCAAGCAACAGCTGAAACATCAGCAGCAACCGGAGACTTGTCTTCTCCTGTGAAAATTGTGTTTATTGTAGGGGGAATCTAGATAAGGTATGGGAGGAAGGGTTTGTGTATTTTTGTTATTATTGTGTAAAAAAGAAAATTGTTGATGGCAAAGGGAGGAATAGAAAGAATGTAATATTCTGTTGCGCTCGCCAACATTCTTTTCCTGCTTGGAGAGGTTACTGCATGTATGGCATTTGTAAATGGTGATTTCATGGAATAAGAGCATTTGCTAACAGAGATTCATTTGACTACAAGAATCCCCTTTTTTTCCCTTGTGAGAAAGAAAAGAATCTCCAGATTGATTCAATGAATATTTTTATGTCAGACAAGCAGGCAAAAAGTTGGTTAAGACAGGAAAGAAGGCATGTGTTGCATGTGTTTGAATGGAACAGACACTCTGTTTAAGTTATTTAAATGGTTTAAAGATCGGACTGGTTGTCTGTTTAAGTTATTTAAATGGTTTAAAGATGGTTTAAAGATCGGACTGGCTGGTTCTACCGGATGTTCTTAGGGGATGCAGAGATGCCATTTATTGAGATTTAAGGTCTCTAATATCCCTTTTGCAAATTTCAAAATTACAAATACAATTGAAGGTGACATATAGTGAAAGATGTCATTTTTTTTGCTTGGAGTCCCTTTCAGAAAAAGGTCTCCCATTGCTATATTTATTTAAATTTTTTATTAAATATTAATTAAAAAAATATTATCAATAGTATGTATGGCTAATATTATTTCCTGAAATTAATTAATTTTATATGCGTTTTTGGTGGGTGAAATTGCGTAATAATCATCCAATTAAGAAATTTTAACTCCCCAAAATTTTTTCAAAAAGGAAGATTAGATTGCATGAGTATCAAATATATTAATTAATACTTATTATCTTTTTATTATTAATGATGGTTATTTGAATTAATAAATGCTTATTAATATTTTTCTCACTAATTGTATGGGCTTATTCAATATTTGATATAAATAAATAAATATATATGATGTAATAAAAAAATATAACATTCATTTAATATTTAAAAAATATAATATTTAGTAAAAACCAAATATAAAAATTTATGTCTACTATCTATTACAATTTCACTTTTTTCTTTCCAATTTATTGGTGACTCGGACCTCAAAAGGAGTTGGGCCGGACTCATGCTCAGCCCAATTGAAGTTAGCATTTTGTTACTGTAGAATATAAGGCTTTCAAAATTCGGCAAACACAATTTACAATATTGCCACTTGTAATAATTTCTTATGTTATTTAAACATGTCTATACATACTCTAATTTTTTTTTATAAATGTTTCCCATGAGATTTATTGTTTTTAGAAACACATTTTTATATTTTAAATTATTAAAAAAATAATAATTTAAATAAATATCAAGAAATTATACTTTTAGTATATTACTTACATATTCGTACAGGAATTTGAGAACTAATTTTTACTATGCTTATATTATGATAATTAAATTGTAAAACACTTAACAAATTTTAAAAAATAATTTATTAATTTATTTTTTCATGATTAATTAACATAATTTTTTTATTAAATTAATAATAATCAACTAAATCTTCATGTTGATTAAAATTTTATCGATAAGTAGATAAAATAAATTTCTAATCCTAAAAATATATTAACAATTAAAATTATATTAGAATTAGATTATGAAAATAAAATTGTAATTATAAGAATAAAAATATTTTAATATTTTTTTATTAGAATATAATTTTAATTTAATTAATTAATTAATATTTAAAATAATAACTGTTATTAGAATTTGATTTGAAGTTGATTAATTAATAATTAAAATAGTATTTTTTATTAGAATATAATTTAAATTTAATTATTTAATTTCTGGTATTCGAGTTTTTTTAAATTTATTGCTGATATATCCAATTGTTATTTGATTTTATCATATTTTTAAATTTTGATCTTAATTTTGTTTTTAAATATTTGTATTGAATTTATAATTTTGGTTAAAACATTTTTTAGATGTATTATATGTTTTTATATTTCCTTAAACCACAAAAATCAGTTTTAAATTGGTCCGTAATATATATTTGAAAATACGGTTTGTATTTTGCAAAATGAAAAATAAAATGTTGTGGAGCCCACCAAATAAAGTAGATTAAAAAATTACCTAATACACTATCCTATCATGCATCGCTATCCTTATTTTAATTAATTAGTTTGACAAATCATATACTCACACCTCACGGGCGCACACACAAACACATGGTTGACTTTTGACGTTTGAGACCCAGATTTAATAGCTACCACGTGTTCTTTTATCTCCTTGCACGTTGGTTTTTGGTCCCACCCGTCAATAAAAGCGGGTCCCATTTTCACTTGCTTAACCGCTTGCGGCTGGACCTCAACCAATCAACGCTAATCAATTCGCATGCGTTGGTGGTCCCATGTTACTAGCAAGTAGCAACGGAATGGAAGATCCATTTTCTTCGGCGTACTTTTACCTAAACTGCTTTAAAATTATTGTAATAAAAAATTTACCAATTTTAAAGATATTAAAATCATTGGCTCCTAGCTTGTTATTATTTTCAAAATTGAACAAATTATATTTTTTATAATAATTTCTTAGTAAATAATAATAATAATAATAATAATAAATTTAAATTAATTAATTAATTAAAATTATAAATGACTTTTGAATATTTTAATTCCAATTATACGGTTACAAAATCAACTTTACACTTTTGTTTAAAAATAGTTATTATTTTTAATCATCAAATTTAATTAATTTCAATAAAATAATAAATATTTATGTTTAATAAATAGGTAAATATTTTTATAAGATCTCGAAAGATTTAATATGTTATATAAATTAAACTATCTAACTGCTTTATTAACTTGACTGCTTTATTAACTTGAGTTAATCATTTTAAACTAGTAGATTTGAACCTAATTAGTTAACAAAAAGATTTAGTTGAATCATTTTAAAGACTTATATAGTCTGACTCTGTTCTACACTGGTCACGACTTTCGGATTGGATAATAATAATAATAATAATAATAATAATAATAATAATAATAATAAATTATTATTATTATTAATAAAAGAAGTCATTATTTACTATATCACTAAAACTTTACTAAATTGCTACAGTTAACTCCAACACTAGTTTCATCAATTAACACTTAACACAATGTAATCTGTAAATAACATGCACCAAGAGACCTCTTCCTGTATGCTTCCGGTTAGCTCGTCTATAACCAAGGTAAACAAATATGGATTCATGACTGAACCTTGATCCAATCCAATGGTAATGGGGAAAGCCTCGGTGTCTTCTCCTGATGTTTACACATTAGTATTATCATACATGTTCTTAATGATGTTAATATACTTGCAATTGACTTCTTTCCTCTCCAAAATCCACCATAAGCCTTCTCCAAATCAATAAACACTATGTGGAGATCTTTCTTGTTCTCTTAATATAATTCCATTAGTCTTCTTAGAAGAGAAATAGCCTCCAAAGTAGATCTCTCTAGCCTAAATCCAAACTAGTTCTCTGAAACTCCTATAATTCTCCTCAATTTGGCATAAACTCACTTTTAACCTTTCCATCATCCTTTTGTGTTGGAGCCTTCTCTAGAAATTTGGAATGCTTTACGACCCTCCATTGATTACTAGGCTTTAGCGGGAGTGAAACTATCAATCTGGATTGTTTCCTTCGAAACTTTGGCTCCGTGGGAGTGGAAGTAATAGATTCTTTCGGAGCTGAATTTGGGTGGTTTAAGGTAAATCCAGCCCTTATTTTTGAATTGGTATCCACCAATTGCTACTTTACCAAAAAAACATTCTCAAAACCACAATGTTGACGCTTAATTTTTGTCCCCAAAAAGTACCTCAAAACAACTTCGATTCTTTAACTTAGTATTTAAGTTTACAAAAAATAGGCGTCAATACACGTTTCACCTTTTTATAAACAAAATTTTCCCTTGATTTAACTTTAGACAGTGCTATCACCTTCGGAGAATGGGACTTCGCCAACCTTTTTAAATGATGAACTGTTAGGGAGTTTCCCAAACCTTGACAGTTCCAAGCTAGTAATCCCATTTTAAGAGTGGTTATAAATAAATATGAGGTAATCGACAAGGATGGAGACAGATATAAAAAAAGGAAATTTTGATGAACAATTGCGTAATAGTAGAGAGGACATAAGCCAACTTCATCTGATTGAGCCACTAAGAAAAATCGCAGTATGTCCACTCTTAAAAAACTCCTTATGGAAACGATTGAAACCCAGAAAACCAGAACACTAGAATCCACAAAAAGTTTAATCTAAGAAAAGTGGTGAACCTGATTTTGAAGAACCGAAAGTTGCAACAAATACCCGAAGAGCTTCAAGGAAGAGGATGAAAAAACCCTAGAAATTAGGAGGCAAAAGAAAGTAATAAATGAAGAAAATACAAATACCCAACCAAGAACCAATTGCAAAGAAAACCCAAGAAGAAAATGGATTTTAGATCATGAAATTGCAAGAAGATTAAGAAGAAACATGAACAGTAACTAATAATGGAGACCCACGAAGGGAGGGATTGTTCCCTCTAGTAAACTTCCTAGTAACCTTAATTATTTAGCAGGGGGTTTAGACGATGGGTTTTGTAACAGTTTGATTGCTCAAATGGATTGTATTAACAAGTTTTGTTACATTAAAAGAATCATATTTTATGGCAAAAAAAAAGGTCTTCTGGAACTTAACTTCCTTAGCAGTAGTTTCATATAGTTAGTCCAGCAACTTGCAACTAGGGCCGCAAACGAGCCGAGCCGTTCGCGAACGGTTCGGTATTCGCTGGATAAAAGCTCGACTCGAGACTCGGATCGATAATAAATGAGCCGAGTTTGAACCGAAAATTTAGGCTCATTTAATAAACAAGCAGAGCTCGAACCGAACATTTAAGCTCGCGGGCCGGCTCGCGAACAGTTCGTTTAAAAAAGCTCGCGAGTAGCTCGTTTAATCGGCTTCGAGCTGCTCATTAAATAAGCCCGCGACCCTATCAAAACGACGTAATTTTGGTACCAAATTAAAAAATATATTTCAGCCAAGCCACCCATCTCTCCACTTCATTTTTTACTATTTCATTTTTCTTTCACTGAACTGCTATTTTCATTTTCTTATTGAAACAGTACTAAAAATGAATTTTCTTGATTTTTGACTAACTCTTAATGAGTTCGAAAACAAGCTCGAATAGCAGTAGGAAAATAGTTCGAACTTATTTGAGAGCTAAAATTCGAGCTCGAGACGAGCTCGAATTCAAACTTATTTGCGAGCTCAAACTCGAGCTCGAATAACAACATAAAACATTCAAGCTCGCGAGTCTCAAAACGAGCCAAACTCGCGAGTCAAGTTCGAGCTCGTGGAATTTAACACGAGCTCGACTTGAGCTCAAGCTCGTGAAATTTAAAACGAGCCGAACTCAAGCAGCACAATACTCGGTTCGGCTCGTTTGCAGCCCTACTTGCAACTAAATAGTTCAACGATATTATTCTCCAATAAAAATTACTTGGACTAAATGTAATTAATAAAATAAAATGGTATTAATATTTTTCCTTTTTCTAAACTGGACGGCACAATTTATATGATACCAAACGGAACATTCTCCACCATAACGTTTAAAAGTGTAAAATTGAAAATGACAGAAATCAGACAAAACCGAACAAGGAAAAGTGTATTTATTTATCAATTAATACTAATACTAATACTAAATACTAATACTTATTGTAATTATTTTTAAGGAAAGATTAACATTAAACAGGCAAGAAAGAGTACCGGTTATGGCCGGTAACGATATTATTATTGCCTCTCTGGTTCGTGATAATTGATATTTCTGGTTCGTCTGTGAGTGAAAATAGACCATTCCATAAATCGCAATCTTTATTCTTCAGAAAGCTAAAATACGCATCTCTTGTTATCTCTTTGCTCTGCTTTTTCTCTGTTCAATAATTATTCTCAGGTACGCGTTTTAATCCTTTCTTTTTTATATCTTTTCTAGCTTTTTTGGTTAGTTGAGTTTCAGTTCTGTTAGGTTCTGCTGTTGTTGCTCTGGAATATTTCTTTCCTAGCTTCTAGGAGTATAATTTTGTTGACTTCATTGATTGTGTTGAAAATTAAGATCTGGGTCTGATTGATTAGTGAGTTTTATGAATTTTGAAGTTCATCTATATTGATCCAAAGATGGGTTAGTTTACAAGTCTGCAGCTTTTGTGTTATGTTAGTTCAAGTTTGGATATTGAATGGTAGGCTTAGATTGTTCAGAGGATATAAGTGATTAAAGGAACAACTTTTGTGTTAGTATACTAAGTTTTATGTTTTGAAGTTTCTTACCTTTGAATAATGTTGATACTAGAGCTGATCATATTTGCATTTTGATTGGTAAAGTTTAGGGTTTTACAGATGGGAACAGATTCTCGTTTCGACGGATTCTCCGGTTTCAAATTTGAGGATCAGTTTGTTTTCCCTGATTCAAATCAGTATGAAAACTCTACAAATGGGTATAAATTCAAAGACCCATCTTTTGATACTGACTTCAATTTCTTAGGAAATTCACTGGTTTTGCCTGACCCTGATCCTAATAAGTCTGTTACTTTATCATCCACCTCAACGATGGAAGGAGAATCTCCTTCGGATGATAATGATTTCTCAGAGACAGTGCTTAGCTACATAAACCAGATGCTTATGGAGGAGGACATGGAACAGAAACCATGTATGTTTCATGATCCATTAGCTCTTCAAGCTGCCGAAAAATCACTTTATGATGTTCTTGGCGAGAAATATCCAGCCTCTCCTAATCAGTGCTCCTCGTATGGCGATCAATTTTTGGTTGATAGCCCTGATGATGGGTTTTCAAGTAGTTTGAGTGATTATAGTAGTAATAGTAGTTCTTGGTCTAATGGTGTCAGCTCAGCTGAACCACAATGGAATAATGACTTTGGGGAGTTCAAGCCGTCTTTCATGCAAATGCCCTTTCCTAATAATTTTGTGTTCCAAACTTCTGCCAAAACCCGTCCGGAAGAGTTATTCAAATCACAAAATGGGTTTGCAAGCAATGGAAATGATGCGATAAGTTCGTCTGTGGGTAAGATTATTGTGCCAAATATGTTCGGTGAGGGTGAATTAGCATTGCAATTTCAAAAAGGGGTCGAGGAAGCTAATAAATTCCTTCCCAAGGGTAATCAATTGCTCATTGATTTGGAGGTCAACGTGTCAAAGCCAGAGCTGAAGGAAAACGATACGAAGGTAGTAGTGAAGTCGGAGAAGGAAGAAAGTGAGAAGTTGCTTAACTCGATGAAAGTAAAGAAGAGTCATGAGCGCGAGGATGAAGATTTTCAGGAAGAAAGGAGTAAGAAACAGTCAGCAGTTTATGTTGATGAAGTTGAGCTAGCTGAAATGTTTGATAAAGTGTTAGTATGTACTGGAGAAGGATGTGGACCTCCGAAGTGCATGCCCGACAATGCTTCCAAGAGTAAAACCAGCAAGAACCTGCCTCAGAATGGACAAACTAACAGATCAAACTCTACTAGTGGGAAGGCTCGGGCTAAGAGACAAGGATATAAAAATGAAGTCATTGATTTGAGGACCCTTCTGATTCTATGTGCACAAGCTGTCTCTGCTGATGATCGAAGGACTGCTGATGAACTCTTAAAGCAGATAAGGCAGCATTCTTCGCCTTTTGGTGATGGATCTCAAAGATTGGCTCATTGCTTTGCTAATGGTCTTGAAGCACGTTTAGCAGGCACAGGAACCCAGATCTACACTGCAATGTCTTCTGAGAAGACCTCAGCTGCAGATATGTTGAAAGCTTATCATGCGTACATTTGTGCCTGTCCATTTAAGAAGATAGCAATAATCTTTGCCAATGATAGTATTTTTGCTGCAGCTGAGAAAGCAACAACACTTCATATAATAGACTTTGGTATTTTATATGGTTTCCACTGGCCTGCTCTCATTTATCGCCTTTCAAAAAGACCTGGTGGGCCTCCCAAGCTACGGATTACAGGAATAGAACTTCCACAAAGTGGTTTTCGACCAGCAGAGAGGGTTCAGGAGACTGGCCGCCGGTTGGCAAATTATTGTGAGCGTCATAACGTTCCATTTGAGTATATTGCGATAGCAAAGAAATGGGAAACTATCCAAATTGATGACCTCAAGATTAATCATGATGATTCCATTGCTGTGAATTGTTTGTTCCGTTTCAAGAACTTGCTTGATGAGACAGTTGTTGTTAACAGTCCAAGAAATGCAGTTCTGAACTTAATCAGAAAGATAAATCCAGATATATTTGTCCATGCAATTGTGAATGGATCATATAATGCCCCCTTCTTTGTCACAAGGTTCCGGGAGGCCCTTTTCCACTTCTCTGCATTGTTTGATATGTTTGATACTAACATGTCCCGCGAAGATCAGATGAGGTTGAAGTTTGAGAAAGAGTTTTATGGTCGAGAAGCTTTAAATGTCATAGCGTGCGAAGGTTCAGAAAGAGTGGAGAGACCTGAAACATACAAGCAATGGCAGATTCGAAACATGAGAGCTGGCTTGAAGCAGCTTCCTTTGGACCCTCAAGTAATGAAGAAACTCAAATGTAAAGTGAATGCAGGGTACCATGAAGATTTTGTAGTAGATCAAGATGGTCAATGGATGCTTCAAGGATGGAAGGGACGGATAATATACGCATCCTCTGCGTGGGTTCCGGCGTAGGAACGCAGGTAAGAATTTGTAGCAAGTGCGGGCAACAGTGATTAGTTTAAGCTGCCGAACTTGGACAGGGGGAGAGAGAAAGAGAGAGAGAGAGAGAATTGAATCTTGTAGCTTTGATTGTACTGACAGAACTCTTTCTGATATTAGATGATGTAGATGATACTAAATGAATGTAATAATATTCCTTTTTTTTTCCGGTTTATATTGAGAATGATGATCATTTTGAATAGCATATTGCTTGAGATTTCAAGAATCTGCCATTGTCTTGTTGCTTGAGATTTCAAGAATCTGCCACTGTCTTATTGTAAAGATTTTATTTGATAAGTATTTTATTATTACAGAATGTTAATAAATTTTCAGACATTTGTTTATGTTATCATGTAATTACACTTAAAATTTTTATGTAAATATATGACTTACCAATCAAAAACCTAGGAAGAAGGAAAATTGGCTAAAAATCCATAAATGACCCAACAGAAGCTCATGTTACTGTCAATGTTATCCTGACACTAATGAAGCTAATTGAATTTATTATTAATTGTCCATTTGCTTTATTTGTCTTTGGCTCTCTGATAGTTCTTGATTGCTTGAAAATAATAGATATTATATAACACATTCTATTTTAGTAATAGATGTTTGACAAGTTTAAGCTTGACTCGCGAACTCACAAGTTGACCCACAATACTAATATTGAGCTTGAATTTAGTATAATTAAGCTTATTAACGAAGTCCGAGTTGACCCACAATACTAATATTGAGCTCAAATTTAGTATAATTAAGCTTATTAACAAAGTCTGAGCAGTGCTTAAACTTGGCTAGAAGTAGATGAGTTGAATTCAACTTAATTTCCAAACTCAAATCGAGCTTGAGATTAGCAGAAAATTTTGAACTCAATTTATTGATAATTTTGAACTCAATTTATTGATTTTCTTAAAATGAATTGCACTCGTTAACTCGTTTTATATTTATATTTATGTTACTTATGTTAGTTCTGTTAATTACGTACAGACAATAATAAAATTTATATAAAAATAACAAATTCTTAGGTGAGTATTATTAATTAAAATTTTTCAAAAATATTATCAATTATATGAATATATTGTAGTTAATTCAATTAATTAAATATAGACAGTAATAAGATTTATATAAAATAATAAATTCTTATGTTAGTACTATTAATTAAAAAATTTCAAAAATATTATTAATTATATGAATATAATTAAATTTTAAATTTTTTTAAATATAATATTTATCAAAATAAATTTATTTATTTATATATTTGTATTTCTCTAATTTTTTTTTTTTCCAAATGCTTCTCTCATAGCTAGAAATTATAACTTTTTCAAAATTGCTTATTTTTAAACTGTTTCAATACTTTTTCTATACTTTAAATAATTCTAAAAAATATTCTTAACTTATTTTAAGTGTTTTTCTACAATTATGTTCTATAATTAGCTTATACTCAATAAATTAAAAAGCATAATTTCAGGGAAACACTCCCTAAATGTATTTTTTATGAAATAGCATAAACAACAAAAAACCTGAACACAATTATTTAAGTAGGGTCTACTATTTCTTGTCCTCCAAACCAACCAACCAATGAAAAAACCAGTCAAATATATATATATATATATATTTTAATTTATTTTATTTTTACTAATTACACGTTTTAATTTTATAAGATTAATTAGTAATTACTTTTGTTAAATAATACACCAACTTGGTTTAATTTTCTAAAGCTAATTTATTAAATTTATTATTTATTCTAAAAAAAATTATAACTTTTTTTCCTTGTAAATCTTAAATTTATTGCTAAAATCCTTTTGCAATTTCTAATTTAAAAATAAAATTGGGGTTTAAATTTGGGTGTTTTCCCAAGAAAGGCCAAATACATTTTTGCTTGTCTAAATTGGGGATTTAATTTGGCTGTTTTGCCAAGAAAGGTCAAATACATTTTTGCTTGTCTAAATTGGGCTAAGTTTAATAAGGTGATAGAGTCAACACACTAAAGATAAAAGGGCATCCAATAAGGACCAGTCAAGATCCCATTCTTATCTCTACATATAATCTAAGCCTGCTTTATATTGTCATCCCTCCATTCCTGGAACCTGCCTCTTACACACACAAACATATATATATATA
>CANUEY010212988.1:0-120950 GCA_948099555.1 Croton setiger
CCTGAACCGCCGGTTCGGCGGGCCGGTTCAGGTTCAAGAAATTTCTGAACCGTAACCGTAAAAGCCCTTGAACCGTGAATGAACCGGCGGGTTTTGAGAATCGAACCGCCGGTTAACCGCCATGAACCGCCGGTTAACCGCCGGTTTAACCGCCTTGAACCGCCGGTTTTTTAACCCGTATTTTAACCGCCGGTCCGTCGAACCGCCGGTTCGGCGGGCCGGTTACGGTTTGAGGGAACCATGAACCGTGGCCCGGCGGGCCGAGGCCCGGAACCGGCCCGGCCCGAACCGTGGCCACCTCTAAGTGAAGTTATAGAGGCTCATCCATAGCCTAAGACTCTCAATGTCAGAAATATTGATTTTGCATGTGACGAAAATTGATGACAAACTCAAATCACATGGATAAAAATGAAATATTTATTGTTTACTTGTAATTAGAAAAAAAAGATTGAAGCCATATACATCTTAACTCAATTAAATAAAATTAAAATTTGTTAATAAAATAAATTCAATCGAATTTGCTTTTGAGTACAACAATCTTTCTATTCTATTGGATGGAATTATTTCACAAAGTTGATAATATGAAAATTGGGGTCCTCTAAGATCTAGCGTTTAAAAGAAAAATAGTTTTAGCAACTTTCCATTTTTAGCAATGATCTGTTCAAACCTCAGTTGCTTCTTTTAGTAATATGATATGATAGTTCTTTCCATTTTTGGACTAAGAAAAGACCAACGCCCGCCCCACGTCCGTAAATGGTAAAAGCTACTACTTATACTATTTTATTTTCTGAAAAAAAAAAAAGAACCTTATCACCAAATAAATGAAAAGAGGCCAAAATAAAGATCATGTTTTGGTATTGTAAAAGGTGTCCATAGTAGTGTCTCGAGAAACACACCATTACTCACTCAACTCTTATATAAAGCCACCACCCCACCCCCGTTCGACCCTCCTCCTGCTGCAGCTCTCACTAAAAAGCCTAGCATGGTGGCTCGGAAAGAATTGTGCAGGCCCTCCTTCTTCTGCTGCGGCTCTCACTAAAAAGCCTAGCATGGTGGCTCGGAAAGAATTGTGTAGCCAAGGATGACTTGCCGACTCTTATGAAAAACAAGTAGTTGGCAAATTGTTCTTGGCTACATTTTTCTTTCTGCTCCTCAAGCTAGGCGTATGGTGATCCTTTTATTCTATGTTAATCTTATTATTATTATTATTATTATTATTATTATTATTATTATTATTATTATTATTATTATTATTATTATTATTATTAAGAAATAAATTAGCATTATAGGTAGATATATCATTCTTAAGTTTATATTGTTTGACAAAAAATTAAGTTCACTAATTACCACAGTTAATTAGTAATTAACCATCTTTTATATCATATTTTGTTGTGTGTGTGTGTATATATATATATATATGCATGTTCATGTCCTCACCTCACCTTAACTTTGATATGTATATAGTTCACTTTACTTTTTCAATTTTTTTTTTTTTTTAAAATTTACTTCCTCACTTAACAAAGTTGGAATTTTTAATACTAAAAATAATTATATAACAATTGAATAGTTAAAGACTATTTATTAAATTGATTACTTTGAGCTTGTTAGGGTATTGGATTAAATTAAGGGTTAAAAATAAAAATTATTTTATTATTTACTAAGTAAAATTCATATGTAATATTTTGTATAAAAAAAATATAGAAAAGTGAGTCTTACTTGGGAATGAGAGAATATTTTGAAGTTTCAAAGCTGATCTGTTATTTTATTGTAATTTCTTCATTTGGAAGAAACTTGTTTTCAGTTTTTATTTTTATTTTTATTTTTATCCTTATTTAGTGATACAATTCCATTAGCTGTACTTTAGAATAGTAATGTCCTCATAAATAAATTTATCAAAACTCTTTATATGTAATCTGTTTTAAATTACAGGGACTTTGTTGTCATGTTTTATCAAAATTTATTTTTTATTTACCATTTATTTTTTTTTTAAGAAGATTATTTACCAGTAATTTATCATATATATAAGAATTTATAAGTTCAACAAAGTAAATTACTATATTTTATATAAAATAAAATAATCCTTTTATTTATTTGTAACTCAATCAAAATCTCTATTTTTTAGAGCAATTTACAAAAATGAATTGACAAACTCAAATATTCCAAGACCCGAGACCATGAATTAAAATATATAACATTTAATTTGCCAATAAAAAAAATAAAAAAAAAACTTAAAATTGAATTGTAACATTTCCTTGTGAAATATCTATCAAAAAATGTAACTTAGTATAGCAATATCTTATATAGCATTAATAATTTATAATAAACAAATCATAACTTATTTTTAAATAATTTGTATCTTACCAATTAGGATGTAGCATTTTAGTTATTCTAATTAGCACAAAAATTTTAGGATCTAGAACTTTTATACCATTAATAGGTATTTTTCTCTACTAAAATTTAATCTAAACCAATTTATAAACTAGTTTTTAAAATAAAAAGATAGTTGAACTTTTCTCAAAATTCATTTTTAAACTTATTAACGAATTAAAAAAGACTAAAATTTGTTATTTATTCTTAAGCAATTTATAATTTTTTTTTTTAAGTTTGAGAAAAAAAAGAAAAAAAAAACAACATAATCTTAATTATAATTTTCAGATATCACTTGCTACAACTACCTATTATTTCTTTTTTTTAATAATTTGAAATATTTATAAGTTCAAAAAATAAGTAATTGAGTTTGAATTTATCATCTAACCGTGTAAGGTGAGATATTTTTAAAAAATACGAAATTCATAAATCCTTATAATTGAAAAAAAAGTTGAGTGGGGCAGGTAACCTATTTTGCGGTGCAACAAATGGTTTTGAAAAAACCCAAAAGCTTCATAATCACATATAATATTAAATATTTTTTCATTCAGAACAGGTGGATAAATTTAACCCTAAAATCAACAAGTATATGGTTGAATAAAGCAAAACGATGCGTGGTGGAAAGAAAAAAAGGGAAGTGGGCTCATCTCATTTCACAACTCATCGTTACTTCTAAATAAGTAATGACAGACGGAGAAGGAAAGTGTTTGGGAGAAGAGAAATTTGTGTAAACAGGATTAAGCCACGTTCATCCTCTCCAAACATACCTTTCCTTCCTTTATCCTTATCTTTCTTCTTCTTCTTCTTCTTCCATTTTCTCATTTTCATGTCATGTGGTCTCCACCACTTCTAGAAATCGACATCCTGATCTTCCAGTACAATAATATCTTCACCAGTAGCAGTTTCAGCCCCACCATATGGACCCAACCGATCTTTCTTGAATCTTCTATTCAGTTTTCTTATTTTTCTTGTTTAATCTTGAATTGACAATGCCATTTCAATGAGCAACAATTGGTATAGTACTAGTAATATAGTGGTTTTATATGAATACTTAAAAGATCCACAATACAAAAAACTACCATTTTGTTTCCCAACCAAGAGTGGAAAAACAAGGGGAGAAAAAAATAAAAATACAAATGGAAAAAAAAAGGGGCTTTTTACATCACACAGACCCCTCTCCAGAAACAAGCAGCATCAGCAGGCCGGGTCCGAAAAAATAAACCTCGCAGCCTGAAATTCTGTAAGGATACACGATACAGACATTTTTTTACCTCTACTAGTTTGTTGGTTAACTTCTCATCAAAAGGGTAGATAGATATTACATATCACAAACTAGAACTGTACAAGGAGATCAGGGGGAAGGGTTTGTTAGAATGATCATCTCCCCGATGTTACTAAAGTTTTATCCTTTAAATCATCAGTCATCGGTCGGGGAAGTGGTAGGGTTGAAATTGAAGGAGATTGAGATGGGGCAGTAGTTGCTGGTGCTGTTTCTTCCTCGGCGGGAGCAGATTCCACTGGTTTTGGTGTATATGTGAATTTCAGATCTCTGTTTGCAGCCAATGCAATGAGCTCTTTCTCCTCCAGCCCTTTAGTTGGTCCAAGGCTGCATCGGTCTGGGGTGTGCTTGGCCAACGCATCTTTAAATTTCTTGATCTGGATTAAAACCAAACCTTAGTTAAGAACACAATGGCCATGTCCAAGCAAGATACCATATCGAACTATCTAAATTTGGGATCAATAGTAACGTTTAGGACCCGAAAGCAAATATATGATAGTTGCATATATGATCACAAATTACAATAAAAGAAACCGGAAGCTGGAACAAATTGCCCAAGAATCTTAAAGATATCGATCAATTACGGCATAGCATGATAATAAACTAGCAAAAGAATCAAAAGGAAAGGCGCAAAACTAACCGTGGCATTAGTGCAGCTAAAGCTGCATACCCGGCCTTGAGCACCTCGGTAGAACCTGAAGAAGGGCAGCACATGAACATTAAGGCTGTGGCACATAGATTTGTGTTCCTCATAATTTACATGAAGGAATAGGACATCTGGGTTCATCTCTGCCATTTGACATATCTGCCATTCCACCACAAAGAAATCAAAAATCCAAATTTAAAAACTAAATAATATCAATCTAAGCTTCAAAATCAGCAGCTCAGATAATAGCTTTTGCAATTGTTTAAACATAAAAAAGCATATATACATACCTTGGGATGGAGAGCTTTGCAGCCACCACAACCAGGAGAGAAGAAATCAACAATGACAAGTTTGTCCCCAGCATTCATGAGGGAGTCCACAAAGTCTTGTGCAGAGGTCACCTCCTTCATATTTGGTTGCAAACCCTTATCCCACCAGTTTTGAGAATTCTTGAGCCTCAATCCATTCTGGTAATTTCCGTAATATAAAAGTGTAATGGAAAAACAAAATCAGATAAGGACCTAAAATGAAGTTATTTATTAAAATTAGAGTTCCAGAAAATTCTTCTATTTGGATAAAGCCGATTAATTTTATAGAAAACTAATTAATTAAAAACAAATAAAACTTGAAAAGAAAAACCCAAAATCATTCTTCCTCTAAAAATAAATCTCTCCTATTTCTAAACCAAAATCCCCAATTATCCAGGCAATTAATTAGACAAATAAAAAACTGAAATTGAAAGGGACAAAGAAATACAGATCAGATCTTGACTAACCTGAGCCTTAATTGAAAGTCTATGAACCAATTTCTTTGATGTGCACGTATTCGCTTGAAGAACAACACCCTTGCCAAGGAAACCAGAAGTAAGCAACATAGTTTTTGATTTCAAAGGCTGAGGAGTCACTCTAGAAGGAATTTTACAACTTTTTGTAACAACAAAACTGCTACTATTATGTCTCTGCAATTTTTTGTAACCAACACAGGATGAAGAAGAAACAAGATTGGTCTTGCTCAAAATATCTGCCATGATTTTCCACAACAATAAAAGAAAAATAGAAAGATATAACATATAAAAAAAGAAAAGTGATTACAGATTAGATTAGAGAAGATGGGGAAATGGAAATTTGGGAATTGTATTAGAGTTTGAAAGGTAAAGGCTTTGAATTTGCTTCTGCTTTTTTCCGCTTTGAATAAAAGTGAAGGCTTTCTCTCTCTCTATCTCTCTCTCAAAGGTTGCTTGAAGAAATGAAATCAGCACCTTTTTCAAAGCGAGATTTAAAAAGCCAAAAAGCAAATCAAAGCCAAAAAACGAAAATACAATTACACAAATTGATTTTTGTTTTCATGGAGTCGTTAACTGTTACAAATACCCGATGACGTTGTTTCTACACCGTTCATTATAATTACTGGTTCTCATCCGACGCTCTAAATTGTATACTTAGACAAGAACGCGGGGAACAATGGATAAGGTTGTTGAAATGTTGTCGTTTTAAGTTTAATTTTTTCTCGTTGGCCGGTTTTTGTGGGCTCATACCAACCACGTGAGGTGAAATCAGCGGGACACGTGGCCGTTATTTTTACCAAATTTGGATATACTTTGGATAAATGGATAATTTTTTTATTTTTTGTGGTTTTTGATAACTCTAAATAACTGTATGAGAAATTGAAATTGTGGAGGAAAATGCTTTTGTAAATTATTGAAATTATATTTTTTTGAAGGTGGGAAATTATATTTTGAATTCTATGTATAGTAAATGTGAGGTATTTTGAAATATTAGCATCAATTTTTTCAAATATTAAATAAATATTATTTTTAATATTGATAAAATATGTATATTTCATATATATATAAATTCGAAAATATGTATTTTAAATATATATATATATTTTTATAAATTAAAAATATGATATTTATCTAACATTTAAAAATTATTGATAATTAATTACATTAAAATCTAAAAAAGTGACATTTCTATTTGTTTTCCTTAATTATCTTCTCATACAGTTGTCTTTATTTGAATATTATATTAAAAGTTCTTTTTCTTTGACAAAATTCCAGTTCAAATAAATCATCTTATAAACTATTTATAGGTTTTTTAATTTAAAAGGAAAAATTATTTTCTATATTATCCCTTTATCCCAAAGTAAATGTTTGAAATTATTAATACATGCAACTACAAAATTGAGCAAATACAAATACTATTTTATCACTTATTGAAATATTTGGTGATTTATCGATTTATTTTTATTATTGTATAAAGTAAGACACTTATTTTAAAATGGATGAAGTAATATGATTTTTTTTTTTAATTTTATTTCTTTAATATAAGCAATTATTATTAGGGCAGCACGTTAGTCATACTAATTTGGCAATAATTTATGCTATTTTTCACTTGCCATATTTTACTTATGAATATTCAAGTCATATATAGGCTTTTTTTTGTTACTATATACTCTAAAACTTTTTAGTTTATTTCTTTTTCATAATTTTATTTTTATTTTATAATAAATTGTTCCTTTCCTAAAAAATTTACCAATATTAAAAATTGAAAAGTGATACGAAAAATTATTGCTATTTAATCAGTCATTTTTATACAAAATAATTCTCATATTTTTACTATTCAGTTTTGTCCAACTATTTCATTCTTTTGATTTTAACATTAGCCAAATTTTCCAATAAACTTTAAATTAACTAAATTATTGAATAAAGCTTAGTATAATGAAAAAAGAATTGTTTCATCAAATTTAATGATTAATTCATATGGTATTAGTCAAAACTCACCTACCAAATATTAGTGAATAATTACTTTCAGATCTTTAAAATTTATTATAATCTATAACTGAGTCCTTCTATTTTGAAAAATCTATTATTAGATCCATCATATTTTAGACGTTGTGCTCCTAGGTACTTCCGTCCAGAATCGCCTCAAATCACCGTTAGTTTGACATAAAATGACAATTTTGCCATTGACGTGAAAAACCCTCATTCCACAGACATTAAAAAAATCAAAACTGAGTTTGAAGAGAGAGGGCAACGAGAGAGATCTTTTTTCTCCTTCGTAACAACCTCATAATGCTGCAATCCATTAGGGAAACATGCCCAAATTTCGTCCCCGCTAGCTGAAGAGTGAAAGGCTATCTGCCGGGTATGAACTTCCTTCGTTCTTTGCTTTTAATTTCCGAATAGTACCACCAATGAAGCTTCTAGTTAGATTTTGTTAGAAATGTGTATGTTACTATGTAGTTAGGGTTTTAGTTTTAGAATTTATGCATAATTTATAGAAGACAGTGTGAAATTAGGGTTTTAAATGGTTCATCATCTATGAAAAATGCCCTAAATAGTTATGATGCTTTCATTGTAGTAATGACTGAAAATTATACATTATTTTGAACCTTTGGGGGAGGTTATAACTATATCAAATGTTGACCATGATAGATACTCTTATTTGGATATAATGGATGATGTTTGCAAGAGATTTAGAATAGATGAGGATTTTTGGAACTTAAATATGGTGCTAGAAATTTTGAGTTGAAAAATGACAGAAACTTCTTAAACATGTTTGTTATATTTTTTGGAGGTGATATTGAGATAACTGTAGACCTGAGAGTAGAACCCTTAGCTTCCTACCCTTTAAATGTGAAAGAATCTCCTACCATTTAAGTTCCAGAAACAATAGGAGGAAGGAGATGTTGGTAATGATACACAAGTGTCTTTACTCTTAGACTATACTAAAGGAGAGAGCATTAAGGATGCTGCAAATGATGAATTTAGGACTAATGGGAATGGAGCTTGGTTGGTAGATGAGCTTAAGTCTGACATCGGGCTTGGATATGGACTTAAGCTTGATATAGTCACTAATGGGCTTGAAGGACAGAGTACTAAGTCTCATATGCATAAAAGTGACCCTCAAAGGTAGAGGAGTTCTACCGGCAATGCTCCCCCATTACATTACCGTTTAACTTTGTAGAAATCAATATTCACAAATGATTTAAAATTTGGGAGCTTGAGGCAAACATTTGTAGATGAGATACTTTCTAACCAATAGGCTAACAAAAAGGGCAAAACAAAAGCAAAAAGGGAAGACCAACAACAACACTTTATGCTAAAGCAAGAGAAGTTAAGACAACTTCAAATATTGGCAGTGGAAGGACTGCAGTACCATCAAAGGCAGAAAGTAGCAGGAACATAAAGAAGAATGTTTCAAGGTACAACTGTATTTTTATGTATTTGTTAAATGTATGATTGAATTGGAATCTAACTAATGTAAATTGGTTTTTTTATAGTTATAATTTAAGCAAGGAAAAAGGATATGCTATAATTGATGAAAACCTGTTAGCTAGTGACAATGATAGTTCTGAGTCAAAAGATGAGCATGGTGATTTTCATGCATTTGAGGAAAGTAGGGGGTTTAAAAGGTGATGAGGATTCCTTTTAGTTATGTCTTTTTGATAATAGTGATGATTCACACTGTTTGAGCAATCTTGGGATCTTAGAGATAAGATAGCAGGAGATAGTGATAGTGATGGGTGAAACTAGACAACAGGGGTAGAAAAAGAAAGAAAAGATGTACAATGATATGTATATAGAAGAAGTAGAAGACAATTTCACATTTATAGTTGGTCAAACTTTTATAGATGTCAAAGCTTTTAGACAAGATTTGAGGAATTATTCAATTAGTTAATGATGTCCACTGAAAAAGATACAAAATACATTGGAAAAATATGATGATCTAAAAGGAAAGTGATGCATATCTCATGATAGATGAATGCACTTTTAGGGAAAGAGCATATGAGAACGAAAATTCATTCATCACTTCCATCACTTCTTAGTAGCTGCAATGTAAAACTTTTGAGAGGGTTAATGTTGATCCATGTATCTCATATCAACTTTTATATGATGAACTAGAAAAAGAGTGGGAAATTATATAGGATTAAAAGGTGGAGTAAAGAAGAAAGACTTGGTTCATATGAAGAAAGCTTTAAAGGCAACACATAAATTTAGTCCTCTTCCGTTAGGTCTAAAAACGAAAAATTCCATTACCAAATTCACATACATCACTGCCTCCCAAAATTAAAACAATACCCAAATCAATTCAATTCATCAAAAATAAAAAGGAAAAAGCAATACCAAAATAAACATATTGAAAAATTGAGAAACAAAATCCTACTATTAGTTGAACAGCAAAACTGGACCATTAAGGTTTAAGTTGAGAAGTAGAACCTCCATACTAGGCTAGTATAAGTAGCAGTTTATAGAGAGCCTCACCATTTACAGCGCCACCAACCTCCACTTTGAATCTCTATCGTTCTTGGGCAAAGAACAAAACCTGCAACTTCCATTTTCCAATCACCTCCACATTTCTATCGATCATCTTTCTTCTTTCCGATTCAAGTTTTCCACCACCTTATTTCACCCACCGCTGCTTTAAACCTCCACCGTAACCTCTCCCTTCACCACGAAGGAAACTTATAAAGAACAGAAGTAGAGCCGTCGTACTATAGAACCCTCAACCGGAGATCGTTCGAGCCGCCACTCACCACCACGAACGTGACCCATCAGATTTTGAGCCATCAGCTTCTGCTTCCACTACCAAACACATTCAGATGCCACCTCCAGTTTTTTCGAAATCAGGATTCCAATTTCTGGAATTGAACTGCAGAAAGGAGACCTGCTATGGTCCGGTTTGTCGGCGTGGAGAGAAAGGCAGAAGGAGAGGCGGACTGGTGGCGAAGCAGAGAGGAGAGAATGAAGAAGGGGAGGAGGCGGCGACTTTATTTTGGGGTAAAATATGCATACGGTCTGGTTCGGTTTACGGTTCGCTTTTCAGACCTACCAAACCGTAAACCGAACCGAACACTTCGGTTTCTCTCCTCATATAACTGCAAACCAAATCGAACTATGCGGTTAAACGCATTTTAGTGCGATTTCGATTCAGTTGCGGTTTCCGGTTTTTTTCTCACCCCTACTAGAAGTAGAAATCTAGTCAACAAAGTAAGAGTAAGGTGCCAAAAGAACATAGGACTGAGAAAAAGAGCCAAGATTCATCTAAATAATAATAATAATAAATAAAGAAAAAGAGCCAAGATACAGATTCTCATTTTAGAGATTCAAATTTGCAGTCATCCCCGAAGAAAAAATGCTTCATCAATCCTACTGTCTAACAAAACCCATTTCACTTCCAAGATTCAATCTTTTACCCTATATTAACCACCCCAGATTTTCCATTTCCCACATTACAAAACCCAATATATCCAGTTCATCATCTTTAAAGATCAAAACCCCACTCTCTCTGGTTACAAGTTGCTCCATTTCTCATTCTATTGAGCAAAGCAATGAAAACCACATCAGAAAACATAAACTTCAAGAAGAAACACTTAAAAATGACAAAAAGAATTTCTGGGGTGCTGTTAGTTTGATTATTGGAACTGCAGTGGGTCCTGGAATGCTAGGTTTGCCTGCTGCAACAATTAGGTCAGGTTCATTTCCCTCAAGCATTGCAATTTTTCTTTGTTGGGTTTATGTTATTTCTTCTATTGTTCTTGTTGCTGAACTCAGTTTTGCTGCTATGCAAGAAGACGGGGTTGCAGAGGTCAGCTTCACTAGCCTTGCAACTAAAGCATTTGGGTGGCGTTTTGGTGCATTAGTAGCTGTCATTTATGCCAGTTTGAGTTTTTCTTTGTTAGTGGCTTGCGTTTCAGGTATTGGTTCAATAGTGTCTCAGTGGTTTCCATGGATGAATCTGATATTGGCTAATGCATTGTTTCCAATTGCATTCGGGGTTCTAATTATATTCTTTCCATTCAAAGTTATTGATACCACAAACCGTTTCTTCTGTTTCCTTATGCTTTTATCAATAACTGCACTAGTAAGCATTGGTCTATTTGTGGCTAGAACAAACGTATTGGGTTCCTTTGCTCAATCTTCATGGAGGGTTTCATCAATTTTGCCTGCTATACCTGTAACTGTACTCACATTGGGGTTTCATGTAATTACTCCTTTTATATGTAAGATAGCTGGAAATAGTGTTTCTGAGGCTAGAAAAGCTGTACTAATTGGTGGTGCTGTTCCTTTAATTATGGTTCTATCATGGAATTTTATTGTTTTAGGACTTTCTGGGGTTAACAGAGCTGCCTCTTTAACTGATCCTATCACCCTTTTGCTCTCCGTCAATCCTTCTGCTTTGCCGGCTGTTCAAGGTTTTGCATTTTCTGCTCTTGCAACTAGCTTGATTGGATATGCTGTTAGTTTTCCCAAACAGCTTCTTGATACTTTGGATTTGGTATGGATGAAAAACAATTCGGAACAACTGTTTGGCTCTGGGTCTAAAATGTATGTAAATGGAAGAGTTGGATTTGTCGTTTTTTCTGGTGGGGATGATTATGGAAGTGCAGGTAGAGCAATATTTCGAGGGTCGGATAATTATGGTGTCTCCGAGGATAAACTGATAGCGGAGTCTGATACCTTTCATCAAATGTTTGTAACAATGTTAGTGTTTAGTGTTCCTATTCTAATTGGATCTTTCTTCCCCTCAACTTTTTCAAGAGCCCTTGATTATGCTGGTGTTTATGCAAATTGTTTCCTGTTTGGAATACTTCCTCCTGTGATGGCTTATGTACAGCAATCCAGGAAGAAGCTCAGGTATACCAAGAATCTTAACTTCAGTTATTTGGTAATTCTGGTAAAGTTTGTTACTTTGTGGTTTTGTTTCATACACTAAAATGGAGAGAATGGTCTGGTTTTGCAGGTCATCCATTCTGCCAGGAGGAGATATCACTCTTCTGTTGCTTTTTGGTATTGCTGCTATTTTGGGAATTTGGCATTAAATGGTCGTCTTCATAGATTAGAATCAGCATTCACAATATTCTGACTTGGCAACATTTTTCACTTGTGGATTGTTCTAGGTATTTTTCTGCCAGGCCAGAAATTTGATTTTCAAATATGATAGTCATATTATAACTTTGACATTACCATCATTTATTTTAACACTATGAAAAGCACCAAATCTCTCAGGATCACCTGCTCTGATATTAATATGCAAAAAAGATTTGAACCCAGAGAATCTCATGCCAGGAGAAACACAGTATGGTTACATGGAGAAACATTTGTATTATAAAGCATTTTTTTTTTTTCCAAAATATTGAGAGGCCTAAAATGAAAATTATCAGGACAGATGACAATATACTTACAACTGATATACACTTTCTCATGTTGTAGCCTCAGCTTACACATTATTTTCCTGATCACAAAGTTCAAACCAGTTTCCGTCACCTGTATACCATGAGCAAGATGCTGCTTAATTTGTGTTCCGACTAGAAGAATGGCCTCAAGGAATCGTTAAGAGCAAATCCCAAAGGCAGAAGCATCTCTACACTGATGATATTGTTATTTTCAGCCAGCCAGCTTCCTTTGCATTTGGGGGTAGGCAGAACAACAGTAATTTTCCTCCAATAGGACATTGTTTCAACATTTTCTATTTCACCTCAAATTGGGGAGGATTTTGTAATCAAAGAAATGTTCTAGTTGTTCTCTTTCCTCCCATATTTACTATCCATCCATGCAAAGCAAAGCACAAGAAGATGCAGTACATTCAATCTTTTTGAGCCAATTTTGCGGTTAGTCATACCAAACTTTGGCCAGCTACTTTTAATGCATTTCTCTGATCCATTAATCTTCTCAGCTTTTCAGCATCCTCAAATCTTCCAACACCAGCAAAGATGTTATGCATTAGGACATAATCCCCTCCATATCCCCTCTCCATTTGCATTATCCTTTTCGACACCCTCTGAGCCATCTCTATGTTACCATGAAAGCTGCATGCACCTAAAAGAGTCCTCCAGATCACTACATTGATAATTTCATTAGGAATTTCCAATGCCAATTTCTCTGCTTCTTCTAACCTTCCAGTTCTGCCTAACATATCAACTAAACATCCATAATGCTTAATATCTGACACAATCTGGTACTCATTCACCATCTTTTCATAAAACTTAAGCCCCTCTTCAACCAATCCTCCATGACTACATGCATTCAAAACACTCAAGAACGTCACTCGATTTGGCTTCAAACCCGTTTCCTCCATTCTATCAAAATTTTCTACAGCTTCTTTTCCCATCCCGTGCATTGCAAACCCAGAGATGATTGATGTCCAAGATACCAAATTTTTCCTCTCCACCGAAATCTCCTCAAACAATCTTGATGCACTCATTATGCAACCACATTTTGCGTAAGTATCTATGATCGAATTAGTAACACGTATATCAGAAGCAATACATCCACTTTTCTCTCCATAACCATGAACCAATCTGCAACCCTTCAATTCTCCCATATTTGAAATTGCAGGTAAAATAGCAAGGATAGTTATCCCACTCGGTTTGATGCCCTCAGAGATAAACATTCTCTGAAACAACGCTAAGCCCTCACTGTATCTATTTATCCTCACATACCCATCAATAATTTCAGTCCAAGTTATAATATTTTTCTCAGGCATCTCATCAAATAAAGAACGAGCAAATTCAAGCCGATCCCACTTGACCAATCCGGCAATCATCATATTCCAAGTAACAGAATTCCTCTCAGGCATTTCAGCAAACACAAGAAACGCATCACCTAAAACTCCACTAGCCGAATACAATTTAACAAGAGCAGTCTGTACATAAACATGATAATGAAAACCCACTTTGATTATAAGACTATGAAACTGTCTTCCTGTAAGAATACAACACGAGTTAGTGCTAGCATTTGCAAGGAATGTGTAGGAAAAGCTATCAAAAGAAGGGGTTTGTAAAAAGAAAGAGTGGAAACAGTAGGCTTGTTGTAGTTGGTTATAAAGCAAGAAAGCTAGATGGGGTTCGTCACTAAGAGAATAGCATCTGAGCAAAGTATTAAAGAGAAGAATAGCTTGGTTTAATAAGCCAGTGGTAAGAAGCTGAGAGTGAACCTGTTGGGTTTGGTGGATTATTGGGTTTCCGAGTAACAGAGAGTACAAGTATTTTGCTTTTTCATGATTTTCTTCTTCTTTAATGGCGGAAAATGCATTATCAGAATTTTGAAACAAAAGGGTCGTTCTGGCGTTTGGTTTTGCTGCTGGTGGCGCGCCTGGGAGGCGGAGAAAGCGCGACCTTCTTAACCTCAGCATCTTCCTTCAAGAGCTTTTGCGTCAGCCTCCGTTCCTCTGGATGAAAATCTTATTTCTTTGCGCCACAATTAACAAATTAATGCTTCAGTCAGTTTTTTTTTTTTTTTTTTTTTCTGTCTTTTTAAAGGAATGCTTCAATCAGTTAAATATAATCCAAATTTAATTTTTTACAATTTTGGTTACAAAAATTACTAACGCGATTATGGAAGAAAATTGTAAAAATAAATTTATTATTTTATGATTGAATCCCAATCCCACTGCGAAAATAAGCCTGACAAAATTTAAATATGGTGGATACAGAAACAAAGGCACGTACATACTACATATGTACAAGGATACTCGCTATTTCTCCGTGGAGAAAGAAAGAAAGAACGAAATAAATAAACAAGTATATAGTAGAAATTAAGCTAAGGATTTGGACATTTCTTCTCTTTTCCTCGAGCATATGTACAAAGTTACTATCTTTCCTCAGCACTGGCAGTGAGCGACCAGCATTTACCAGTAACTGCATGGCAGATTTGCTGCCACAGCATCCCAGCAAAGGTTATAGCAATGTTATGGTTCCCATGACAAAAAAATTTTCTCCTCCTTGCTTCAGTTATGATTTGAAGCTGGGTCTCTGAGTTCAGCATCTCTAAAAAATATGATGCAGAACGAATCTTTCAAGAAACAAACCTTTGAGAGATGGTGGTATAAGCAGCTCCTCTATCATGGTAAATCTTATCTAATTATCCTTGCCAGCTGAAGGATTCCGGCCAAACTGTATGATCATTGGCTTGCCTTTAAAGACGTATCCATTCACTAGATTCTGCAAGACCATGAACCACAATTCCATTGAACAATATCAGTGCATTATCACTGACTCCCTACTATGGGAAATCGAAATGTACCATAATGTGCAGATTTCCATTTACTTCTAAATAGCAAAAATGGAAAAGATAGAGCCAGTTATTATGGGGTACAATACTTAACATGAAAGACTAAATCAAAAAGCATCAACCATTACATAAACCAACAGCCCATGAAATTTTGAAATGGTAAACAAAGGATACCACAAGATACATACCAAAGCCTGATGGGCAAGTTCAACTGATGGAAATGTCACAAATGCTTGCCCCCTCATCCTTCCCTCCTGAAAATCAAATGTCTGAGTTATTGGATTTCATGAACAATTACTAGTCAGAAAAACTCTCCAATTAGTGGATTGTTAGGAGATGTCTCTCTAATTCTATCACATTGAAATAGGATAACAATTTAACCAAACTACCTGCATCAACTTCACTATTAGGCTACCTTTAGCTGCATCAATGCCTCCAAATAACGATCCTGTGGTTCATTCAAAGAAAGATATGTTCAGATAGAGCTCTCTTTGTAACAATGAAGCATAGATTTTTTAGTATTATTACATACAAAAAAAGGAACGGAAAATCTTCAGCATCTAGGATCCATTAACAATGATGAATTTGAAGAATAATCATTCTTAAAATATTGAACCTCCAGCATATTTATTGGTTGCCAAAATAAGTTATGAGATCAGAATAAGTAGATCCTTTTTTAGCTTACCAAATATGTAGAAGAAGTCATCAGCAACCACGTCCTTGCTCAAATTCTTTATGTATAAAACAGTTGCCGGACTTCCAACTGTATAATTCTGCATAATTCAAAGCTTATTACAATCACATACATGAAAACATTATATATGTTTTCCAAGTGACCAGAAATCAGATTCGGACATTTAACTGAAATAAATAACACCACAGGCACCTACACCAAGAAAGTGGGAATTCATGGCAGAAAATTTTCAATAAAGTTATCGAGTGTTCTCTTAGCCTTTTGTACATTAGACAAGCAACTTTTCCACAAAATAAGTTATCAGTTTGTCCAGACAAGTTTCGACGCATCAGTATATACAGTAAATGCATTCGTAATCATTTGACTATAAAATCACTTAAAATTTCCAACTTATGCACCTTAAACTTTGGAAGTGATAGAATTTCCTCTGGAGCCAGCTTGTTGCTCTCTAATTCTTCTGGAGTTGCATGGGGTTTCTGATGTAACCCTTCTGGCTCTGGCTCCTCAGATTCTTTCATAATACTATCATTTTTTTGTTCATTATGTGTTACTTTTGGAGTGATTTTGATCTGTGACGGCAAAAAAAAAAAAGAAAGAAGTATATGAAACATTAAAAATTTATCGGATAATTTAAAAATAATTTCTATAAGGAAGAAAATAACCTGCAACACAGGGTTCTTCTTTTTTATAATAGGGATTTCTTTTGGGACCAGGGCAGAAGGTTTTACTCCAACAGCCTCGTGAGCAACATCTTTATCCACAGCCGGACCAACAAGTGCTTCTCGTCTGGCACGCTTTCTTCCAGATTTAACTGCTCTTGAAGTTCCAATAGATGAAGCTTTATCATCAATCTCCTGAAAAACATTTACAGGAAAAACATTCACACTCCACTGGAATCAATGATAGTGCAGACAAAAAATGAAGGACTTCCCATTTAAGGAAACAAAAGATATGGTCTACATAAAGTACAAAAGGAAACTATAATTCTGGCAAAAAATGACACATCCTGTTAAGGTGGGCCAAAACTTTTATCCTTAAACATGGAAAGTTTTTGGACATATGCAACACAGAGTTTATATGAAAATCTGTAACGCAATATAAAATGAACTTAGCGAAATCAACATACCTCCTCTGAAGACTCCATCTCCGACTCACTACTGGATAAATCTGCCAAATGAGGTTTTTCAGCTACAGTAGTAGGTGGGAGAGGGGGTAGGGGTGGAGGTACTGGTTCAGGTGCTGACGGTGGTAGTGGTGGAGTGGGCAGAGCCATTCGAAATGGAGCTGGAATGTTCATTTTGTTCATCAAATGCAACACCTAACAATGAAGGGTCAACTTTTGAACAGGATGAATCCAAGATGCTTGGAATTGATAATAACATAATGCAACTGCAGAACTGGTAGAAGAAATGTATGCAAATTTGTTGCACAGCATTATAAGTGACCTGTGTATAAAACCGAGGGACAGCAACAAGTGCATTCACAATGTTGGTCAGAATATTTCCATCCGGTGGGGGATAAGCATACCTGAAGAAAAAAATAAAACTATATTTAATCCACCATACACGATTTAGTAGCATATCAAAGATCATCATGCTGATTTTAGTTCCCAAAGAATTCAACATTTATTTCAATAGCTTGCAGAAGAGAATCACGCAGCTCGATACTAGAGTCTTGAGCAACTGCCCATCCATGGATTGTTTCTTTACAACTTTGAGTACAGAATACAAACGTCACAATAAACAGGATGTGAGAAAGCAACTTAAAAAATCAACAAACTTACTCCTCAAAAGGGCAGAAAGCATTGGACTGCTATTATGTCTAATGGTGATTCCCCAACTCTTTCCCTTCTATTTCCCACAAAGAAAATAATAGTCAATGTAACATGAAGTTTTGCATTAGGTATGTTTCCCCCCTTAATAAGATACATATGTAAACCAACCAAGCATTAATACAAAAATCCCAAAAAGGAACCACTCATTCTTACAGGGATAAACAATTGTGACATTGCAATTTATGAACAGGAAGAAAATAAACAAACAAAGAAACATTAAATTTGCAGAACATAAAACATACTCCAGGTAAGGAGGAAATGGATAATCCACACCAAGCCTTGGAGCAATAGGCTCACTACCCGGCAAGGACTTCGAACCGTCACCAATATCTCTCGTCACAGAAGCATCATTTTTTGCCAAAGTTGGTGCTGCAAAATTTTTGCCCAACTGAGCTTCGTGTTGATTATCTCTATTATCCTTATTTGGTTTGTTAGCTCTCTCCACTGCTAAAACCTTTCCAAGAAACCTCAACCTAAACAAAACATTACAAGACACTAGTTCATACATCATTTCTTTAAGAAACACCAACATAAATCCTAAGAGCATTAGTAAAACAGAATTGAAAAAAGAAACATAACAGTTTTCCAGATAAGAACAACATTTACCCATTTAACTGTCGTTGTGCTTGAGAAGCTAAAGCTTCATTCTTGAAATCCACAAATGCACAGTTCCTCAATCTGCATTAAGATTGCAACAAATGATACAGAAAAGAATTCTATCATGATACCCTACCCTAATTAATTTCCACTAAATAAAATTCATGAACTTAACTTCTCGTTCTAGCAAAGTGAACAAATTCTATAACCAAAACAGCGTAAATGGCAAAAGAATAATAAAACAATTTTAATGTGAAACAAATTAGAAGAGGTAAATGACCTTCCGGCAGAGCAAGGTCGGACAGAGGTAGAGCCGTAGTGAGAGAAGAGCCTGGAAAGTGTTTCATGTGGAATAGCTTCAGGAAGATGTCGTATCAAAAGAGTAATCGTCGTTGCATCTGCTTCTACTCCTTCAGTTTTCACTTCCATTTTATTTTCTACGATCACGGAGCCCAGTTCAAAGAAAAAATTATGTAGAATGTTGGCCGGTGACTTTGTTCTTCTTCTTCTGCTCTCCGACGATTAATCCTTTCTTTTGATACCGGCGATGTTCTGTGTATCTGGGCTTATGGATATACTGGGTCTCTATTTTTCCACATGTTCAGTATACAGGCCCATTTGAAGCCCAAATCTTCAACTCCAAAATGGTGGAGTTTGTACGTGGGGTTGACAATTAGATTAGAGAGATAGTAGTAAATATCTTCTTTTTTTTTTTTTGTGGATTACGTTATTATTATTATTATTATTATTATTATTTAGTATTTAATATATTTGTTATTATTTATTACTAAGAGGAATATTGGATTATTTTAAAAATATATATGCTATTTTGTATATTTTGAAAAATAGGTGTTATTTGCTTTAATTACACATAAAATATGTGTTATATGTTTTTTGGCCCCATTACATTATTGATTTATTTTTCTCAATAATATTTTATAAATTATTCAATAATTTCAATATTTTATTTCTAAATTTTAAAAATATGATTTTAAATTATTCAAAATATTAAGTTAAAATATTTTTAAAAAATAATAGTTTGATATGAATTATTTTACTAATTTCAAGCATGAATATTTTTCTTTACATTTTAAAGGATTTAAGTATAATTTTTTACAAATAAATCCAAGCGGGATTTTTTAATTTATGGAGTGTGAATAAAAAAAAATAATAATAACATAAGATTTCTTAATTTTATTACATTACTCAAAATTTTTTGACCAAGATTTTAAGGATTTTGATGGGAAACATTAAGATAAATTAATGGGGATTAGTAATAGAAAGGTAAAATTAGGCCATAAGTCCTTGTCAATAAAAGCCCATGGATTTACTAAGAAGATTAAGACAATTTTAGATATCATTAACTTGCAAAATTAATAATATCACAATTGAAATAAAATGAATATGTGAATTTATGAAATATACTTTCAAAATTAGTTTCACTCAAAGTTTATATATTTTTAAATTATTTCAATTAATCTATAGTTAAAGTTTAATCGGTTAATAGATGTATTATATTTGAGAATATTTTCATAATTAAATTCAAACCGAGTTTTCCTATAAATAATCAATACATTTTATATGCTATTCTATTCTCAACATGTCAATTGGAGAAAGATTTTTTAGTGGTTTGGTTTTATCTTATAATATATTGAAGTTTAATTTCACTATAAATTAATGTATTTCATTATAAAATAAAATACGTTTATTATAAGGTATTTTTATACGACTATGCATGAAAATAAAATTCTAAATCATTTTATAATTTTTTGGAATTAAAGTTGTTGAATGAAACTCTTAATTGATAATAAAACTATAAACGACAACGAATAATGAAATTAAGAAACAAATAGAATATAATCACGTAAGTATGGTTAAGGATTGTAATAAGCTTATGTTTGGTCATGGCTACAGCACTAATTTTATGGGTTAATTGACAGTTTAACACGCTAATGTAATTGTTAGAAATTGCATGAACATGCCCATGATTGATTGGGATTGTATCCTTACTTGTTAAATAGATGGCTATATTAAACTACAAGTTGTGAATCGTTTTGAACCATAACTGAATTATCTGAATTATCGTTGAATTAAAATCAACATAAACTGGCAGTTCAATTTTAACAACATGAATCAGCCAAAATTAGCAGTTTTAGCACAATCGGATCAAACTGATCATCGAAGCTTTGAACTTATGAAAATGTAAGTTTTTAAGTCATTTCTAAATTATAATTATAATTATAATTACAATTAGGTAGTTGGAATTGTGCAACAGTTATATATATGAATTTCCCTATTTCTAATCTGAATTTGGTAAGTAACTTAGTGATTGCAGAAATGAACACAAAAGTTCAAAGTTCAAACATAAAAGGAATCATTTTCATAATTAGTATTACGGAAATGGGCAAATTAGGGAACTGAGTAGAGAGTGAGAGAACCTGAGAAATGTAACCAATCATAAAACGTCGCCGTCACACATAGATGATCTGTTGACGACGTGGCAATTTAACCTTATACTTAGGGTAAAAGATGATGACGTCATCTTATGTAAGAAGAGATTCAATGGATTTGGAAGCTTTCTCTACCGTGTTTGGACATGAACATAGTACTGTTATTTGGTCCAATGTGTAAATATCTAAAATTGTAAGGGTATTTCTATGAATATAATGATTATCATTTCACTAAAAAAAATAAATATCAACGTCAAAATAAGATATAGATATTCTGAGTCTCATATTGTAAGAATTTAGAGTTTGAATTTATTTACAAAATGACATTGATTAAGTTCAGATTAAAGTCGTACTTACCAGTAATCAACTTTTTAATTAGAATAGATAATGATGAATGTGATTAACATAATTATGACATTGACGACACGGAATGAGGAGTATATATTTATAATTTTTTTTTCCAAATGAAACAAAATAAGAAATTTGAGTTAGAAATTATATTTAGTATGTATGGGTTAGGTGGTTTAAATCATTTTATTATTATATTATGTGTCCCCAAAATTTAAGTCACTGATCGAAATTTTGACTTTAAAAAAGTTTATATATGCTTATCTTCTTATTGCAAAATCTAGTTTTACTTAATTACCATTTTTTTAAAAGTATTATATATACAAGTACAACATTGCTATTTACTTTAAAAAAAAAAACAAAAAAGCTATTAAGCGAACTTAAACTTAATTTACAAATATAGTAGGATTAGCAATACTTTCAATTAATCTTAATAGCAACATAACAAATATTTGACTTTTCATCCAATATTTATATGTATGTTAGTTAAATTTTTTCTACATTAAAAATTAATAAAATAAAATTTTTGGCTCTTTAAAAAAAAGAAGAATTATACGATTGGTATCTAATGAACAAAATTATTACAATTTTTTTTTTTAAAAAAAATTTGCAATTTGGTTTCTGATTCTTTAATTAATTTTGAGTACCATATTAAATATGTGTAAAAATAAATGATCTAATAATTCTGCATAAATTAGTAATAATAAAATAAAATCAATTTAGTTTAAAACTCTCGATAAATTTGTTTTTGGTAACATTTGTTTGTTTGAGCAATTGTTAATAGCGGTTCATAAATCACTAACTACTAATAGCTAAACGTTAAATAGTTTAATTTTGTATAAAATTCTACTCTAACATCTAAAGTACTTAAATAATATATCCTCTAACACTATAAAAAAAAGTATTTAACGTTTTAACTATTCAAGTCCATGGTAAATTTTCGAGATACTTAATTCAATTTATAATAAGTATATAAATATATTTTTTTCCAACCAACACAAATTTAAGCACGTTGTTAATCTTTTCAGTAAAAAGTAATTATGTAAATATTTTTAAGAAGAAAAACAAAATTTTACTTTTTGCACAAGCGTATGCAGCCATTGGATTTGAGTACACGCGCCCTCTCTTTTCAATGTGAATAATGATAGTAATAATGTGCATGTAACATGTTTGATTTTTCCTTTTTAAATAAAATGTTTGAATCTCTATTTTTCAAAGTTAAATAAATATAGTATTAATGAAATTTTGATTTTTATTAGTTTCATTAAAAAAATCAAATTAAACAAATTTTAATTCTACTCAGAGAAAAATTTTACTCTCAGCATTAAAAAAAAAAAAAAACCCTACATTTTAATTCTATAAGTCATATAAATTTAATCTACAAATAAAAATATTATTTTTACCATTCTAATATGAATTTTGAATATTAATATTATTATTTTTATTTCAAAAGTGAACCACGCTCGACTTTTTAAATAAGCACTAAAATTTGAATTCAAATGAAATGGAAGAATCAATTATGAATAAGTATTTATAGTATCAAAATTCAGATCAATCTGCATTAATAATTTGATACCCATAAGCGCGTGGATTTAAAAAAAAAAAATGAAAAGTGGGACTGATTTTGAAGAGCAGGTTATATAACACATGCATGTGCACTGTATAGAAGGGATCACATGAATAATTTTTTTTCTTCTTTTGAATTATAATTTGTAACTTGTTTGCATGTGGTGACAGCCATAGACAGAAAAGAAAAGCTTTATGGATTTCTTTTTTCCCAAGAAACTTCTGAGAAATTTCTTGAAATTAGCAAGGTTTTAGCTAAGAATGTCGGTCAATTTATCTTTTCTGAATATATTTTTGTTTGGTAAATTGTAAATTATTCTAGAAAATATGTGGAATGAATAATCAGGGTGCTGCTTTTATTAGTGACATTTGAAATTTACCTAAACTACACTTAACCTGCATCTCTGTAAACTCTTTGTCAAAGCAGCTGGTGATAGATAAGAAGAAGAGATTAGGTTAAAAAGAAAGTCAAATCCTATGTGCAATTTAATTTCCCATCGTTTTCTATTTTAATCAACCTGGCTACATTTATTAATACACGTATATGAATCAACCCTTCCCTACTTTCTCCAAGAGCGGTCATAATAGAAGCGTGTGTTTGAAAAACAGTTTTTGAATAAATTTTTTAGAATTTTGAACGATTAAAATGTTAAAAATTATTTTTGTAATATTTCGTAAATAAGCTTTAAAATAATTTTTAATTATTTAAATAATTACATTTTATTAAAAATTAATTCTTATAGTTTAACAGTTACTATTAATAACTAACCACTATTAATAATAATCATTACACAAATAGATAGTTTTATCAAATGCACTCTAAATTTACATTTGTCTAAAAAGTAACTATTTTGAATTTGTTTAAGCATTTGTTAAATTTAAATTTATATTCATTGGGATATGGGCCCATCACTAAATTTACCATTCCCTATTTTCTCTTAAAGCAGTTATATGGTAAAAGAGGTGTAGTGTAAATCTAGAACAAAGGTGGATCCAAATGGCAACGGGTTCAAATCCATTAAACGGGTCTTAAAATTTAATATGTATGCAACTATATAATTCCCGTTGAGATATTTATTAGTTTGGCTTAAAAAAAAAATTTAGCAAAAGTGAATTAATTAGCTGAAAATAAAGAGAAAGAAATGACATTAACATGAGAAAAGCTTAGAGGGGAAGCCATTAAGCAGGAATTGAAGCAGATAAATAAAAAGAAAGAAAATAGAATTAGTTCACTTTAGTAGGCGACAGCGATGTACATAAAACGCGGTGTAGAATCTTGATTGGTTGGTGTCTCCATGTTTTCATGCAACAAATAAGGGTTTTTTTCTTTTTTCTTTTTAATTTAATATTACTTAGTTGATTCAAATAAGAGAATATATTCATATCTACTGAAGAAGAAGCTCTGTGTTGCTTCTTTGCCAATTACTTAAAATAAAAAACATATAAATCAAGTAACCAAAATGGAAGCCTTAACTTCATTAAATCTTTGCTTTCAATAGAAAGTTCTTTTTTTCCCCCTTATCTCAATTTAATCTAACCCTTCCTTACAATAACCGATTCCACTCTTACCTTTAACTCTTTCCCTTCTCCTTCTACCACCTTATCATCTTTTCTTTCAAACCCTTCATATATATAATAGTCATCATTAATATAACATTCTGGATTACAGAATATAATTAAGTATAACATCGTGAATTACTTAATATTATTGGGTGTATTTGGATAACGTTGATGATATACGTAAACTTTTATACTTGATTTGGAAAATGTTGAAAAATGCTCATTTTCATTGATAATATTTGGGTTAAATTCAATTCATTTTAATTAGTAAATGACATTTTAAGTAAATTACAATTGTTTAGTGCTATCACATTCAACCCCTTCTTTGTTTTGTTTTTCTTTATTTTTGTAAGTACTGAAATTCAGTCCAGATGGTGTTAATTAGCGTAATAGACATGGATTTAGCATTAAAATCACTATCATTTATATTTCTTGTTTATCTATTTTCTAATACACTTAATCAATAACATGACTATATGGGTTGAATTCATTTTAATCGTCTCCACACAAAATTATAACTGTTTTAAAGTAAATTACAAATTAATGTTCACATTTACCTCCGCACAGTACAGTATTTTTGAACCATTTTTTCTTTATTACTTATTAATATTGAAAATCGACCCAAAATGGTCCAAATTAGCATATATAATCATATTTTGTATTTTCTGTAATTTCTTTTCAAATCAATGTCATTAATTAATATTATCATAAAAAATAACAAGATGGGTACATACATTTTACTCTATTTTTTTTTAAAAAAAAATTGTAATTAAGAGTTTGAAATTGGTTCCAAATTATTCTAGTTAGCGTAATGGACATGTACATAATTTTAGGAATGAACAAATTAATAAATATATATATGAAGAACATAAAAGTGAGCCGTGTGTTACATGTAATATGCTAATTATTTATTTTCTTTGGACAGAAGACAAGATTAAGCAAATGTTTAAGAAACCTAATTGCATATTAATAATTATTAGTATTATTCTTTAAATAGAGAGGCATCTACTGCGTAGATTCAGGGAATAATTCACGTGATTCTCTTCTTCTTCTTCATCTTTTTAATCTCAAACGCAGAATTAATTTTTTTTTTTTTTGGTGTTATTAATTGTTTTATATATTTTACATCCGATCAAATTAAATTTGACTAATTATGATTATCATTAATTATGTATTATCACTTTCTTTCACTTGTTCATAAAAGAAAAGCAAGTTTAATTGGCTGCATATTCTTTATGTATAAGCAAGAAAAATGAGCAGATAAACAATTTAATTAATTTATTTCTTTTCTCTATTAGAAAAGAATTTCTTTAACTTATATGAGAAATAGGTGAAGAACTCTAGAGTCTAGTCTTTTTAATTAATTGATTGATTAAGATGTTTGCACCACTTAGTTTATTAATCTCGAGTTAAGACATTATTATTGCACCGTTTCATCAAATTCTAGAAATCAAAGAAGTAAATAAATTAAAGAACAAATTAAAAAAAAAAAAAAATAGAATTCACTAATATAAGTATATATTATATGATATGAAAGAATAAATGTACAGAAGTATGTATAAATATATATATTCATGGAATCTTTTTTTTTTTTTTCTTCTTCTTCTGTTTATCTCCAACTAAATACGAAATCTTGAAACCATGAATTTGATTAACCTATAATTAATCAACTATACAAAAGTATTAATAATCATCATATGTTTGAATCCAATAATAAAATTTAAAAACCATTTCAAGAACTACTGAAAACTACCTAAAAATAACTTAATTAATTAAGGAAAACACCCCACCACTGCTATGTATATTCCAAGAATAATTCAGTAATTAATTAGATATCCCAGAAATCTTCTAAATCTGCAATGGCTCCAACCGAGGACGAAGGACCTTGATCATGATCATGATAAATCTTGTTTGTTCCAATTTCTTGCCGTGAAACGACAGAAGAAATTTCAGCTGTAGCGTTCATATCAGTACTAAGTCCAGTATCTTGCGAAAGAGACGCCATAGAATGATTAGAAGAATATTGTTCAATCTTGCATCGATTTTCTTGCCTCAAAAGGGTCTGGTTATTACCAATATCAAAGCTAGAGTTTTGAAAACTATAAGGATTGTTTGTAGTAGTAGCAGGGAAGGTAAAAACAAGATTTTGAGGGTAAAAATTGGAGTTATGAGGTGTTTGGTAGGTGGGATTTTGATTTTGAGTTTGAGTTTGAGGTTGAAGATTGGTATTATTGTTAGCAATAGCTGTGGACAAGTGGGACAAGTTATAATTGCCATCTAATGATGATAATTTTGATGAGATAGTTTTGTAATCATAATTATCATCTTCTTCATTGAAGCTTGAACTGGGTTGATTTGGATCCATGAGAGGTGGAAGTGAAGAATAATCCAAGAAATCGTCACCGAAGGTATTCGCCCTTAGAAGATCTTGAAATGAAGGTTTCTTGATTCCTGTACTCTTATGGAAAACCCTACACACAACCCATTCATCCTGTAAAATACAAGCATACATAAATTTAGCATATTTATAATATTCTTCATATTCACTAAAGCAAATTAAAAGTAAAATAAAAGGGAACGAAAAGGACTTTCTACCAACATAAAGAAGTAAAATGATTCAATAAAAGCATAAAGCAATAATAATAATCCCAGTTTTCTTTTTAATTGTAAATAAATAAATAAATTGGAACTCAGACTGTACTGATTGATTAGAATTACCTTTGCAGCTTTAGGGAGATTGTAATAAGAAAATTTGCCTTCGAGTCTATATTCATGCATAACCCAATTGGTTTTTTCTCCTTTAGGAGCTCTTCCTCTATAGAAAACAAGAGTCTTTTTCATTCCGACAAGGCAATTCTTTCCTTTGAAAATTTCTTTATCTTTTCCGGTAGCTTTCCAGTAACCGGCCTCCGTAGCTCGATTAGTTCTCATACCGGTAGGATATTTTCTGTCTCGTTGGCAAAAGAAGTACCATTCTTTCTCTCCCATCTTTGCTTTCTCTGTCAAAATCAAATCACATACGCAAGAATTACTCAACAAGTCAAGAAATCAAAAACCCAAAAATGAAATCAAGAAAGAAAGAAACTTACTCGGTAAATCCCACGGTTCGCACTTATTAAGATCAACTTCACCAACAGCACATGCACTAAAACCGCTATTCATAACTTTTTCAGTAAGATAATGAGTTATAAGTTCTTCATCGGTGGGATGAAATCGGAACCCAGGTGGTAGATCGACAAGATCTTCTCCTTTGTTAACAACAATTGCTTCTTCCATCCAGAAAAAGAAAAATATATAAGCTAAGATTTTTGCAGCAGCAACAACAGCAGCAGAGCAAGAAAGAACAGTTTTTTTTTTTTTTTAGAAAATATAACAAAAGAAAAATATAGAGCTTAAATAGAGAAATTTTGCTGAGGGAAGATCCGTGGACAGCAAGGAACTTTTCTTTGCAGTATGGAAGAAGCCTCTAATACAGGTTTCAACACTTGTTTATTATATTTTATTTTATAATTTATTTATTTGAAAGAGAGGATATGTTGTTTTCTTGGTAATATCTACCTGTTTGAAAATGAATGTGAAAAATAGAAATGGTAAAAGAAAGGTTTTATTTTTTATTTTTTATTTATTCTACTATATATATGTGCTGGTGGTAGGACCCTTCATGCATATTTCCCTCTTTTTTTTCATATATTATAAAAAAAAATAATAATAATTCAAAGTCATATTTACAAAAAAAAATAAAAATAAAAGTTTAGTCCTTTTTATCTGCTTACAAATACCTAACCTTTTATGAGCTTAATCTTATCTAATTATATTAATTACTACTATTTTTTTTATGGGTTCAAATCTTGATTAGCTACCCTTAATTAATAAACCAAGTCTCAATTCAAAGCATGTGTGTATTTTGTAAACAAAACTGCTATGTATTATGTTAAGTTAGCTTTACTTGTTGGATCTAACTCCATTTGTCAATTTTCTTAATTCTAGACCCTTGTCTTAATTTGCTTTCGTAATTACTGTTGCTTGTGATATTTTTAATTTGAGTGTGAAAATGGTAAGAGTGCATTGTAGAAATTAGCAAAAGTGTCCTATATTCGTAAGTAATAAAATGTGCATCTTATTTAAAATCTGAATAAATATTATTTTTAATCTGAGCGTGAATTAGAGTATAAAAATAAAATATATATGCCACGTAGGAAATTAAAATTTTAAAATTATTGCCCAAATGATGATGAGTAGGAAAAGAGGTTGTAATTGGATGAAAAAGAGGATAATTATTCTTTCCACGTATGCAATGCAACGGTCTGCAAGGGAACAATTAAAAATTCCCAGAAGTCAAAAAATAAAGAAATTTCAATGAAGCTTCTGAGATGCCAGATGCTTCATGTTTTATTTATTTTTATTTTTTTTCAATTTTTAGTTAATTTTTCATTTGCTTAGTATATATACATCTTTAATTATAATAGAGTTTAATTAACATACCTAAATAATATGCATTGGATGAAAACCATTTAAATCATTACAGATTATGCTTGAAATTAGGATTTTTCGTCAACCTAATCTATCGCAATCATTAAAAATTAGAAACTCTAAAATAATTTTGAAAGAAATATAAATAATATTCCTTTTTTGCCTATATATATAACATAGAGCAGTTGTATGGACCCTCCACCACTAATAAACAAAGTTTAGTCAATTCAAGCTTAAATGCTCATTGAATCAAAACTAAAAATTTCTTTCGACCTTTTTCAATCCATTTAATTAAACCAACCATATTAAGAATATGTATATATAATTTTTTTTTAAAAAAAAATGGGAAATATTAAAAATTCTAGTCATTCATAACCCATCAATGCATGTATATAATTTTGACTTCTCATTTGTGATTAAGATTTTATTTAAAAGAAAATTAAAATTTTATTAGCAACAATAATTGACCAAAAATATGTAGGAATTAGTAAAATAGATTTTTTTTTTTTTTAATTTGGTATAGTAAAACACCATAAGTCTATAATTATATATGTTTCCAAAAGAAGGAGCCTAACAAAGTAAACATCTCGGCGCCGACTGTTAGAACACCAACTTTTTTTTTTTTATTCCTTTATTAGGTTGCAAAATACAGTTCCAGTTTCAACTCATCCTGTTTTAAGGTATTTCTAAAATTATAATCCATTATCTAATTTCTTTAATAATATAAAAGTAATGTTTTATATTTTAATTTTGTAGTAAGTGAATGTATATAGTAATAATTTTTTTAAATAAAAAGAAAAAACTTTTAATGATAAGGTAAGAGATATATTCAAAAAAATTACAATTAATAAATCAAATTTTGAATCATTTTAAAAAATTCAAAAGAAAAAAAATTAATTATGAACGTTAATTATGAATTCATAATAAAAGAGCAAAATTGGGTCTCTTCTGCTGTTGAACAAACCTAATAATAATTATTAATCAAAATGTAGTTATCCGATTAATATCAGTTTAATCAAATGGAAGTTTAGTACATATATTCTATTATTTTACCTTCATCAAATGAAAATACTCTTTAAATCTAATTTTTTTTTTCAAAGAATATATTCAGATATTAACTAACCCCAATATAGTTAGTACATTAATCAATGGAGGATTATATTTATGGTTATTAATTAATATGTCAATGTAGTTAAGGATTAGTATTGGTAGAATTAGTATAATTAATCAAGTATTAATATATTATAAGATAAATATGTTTAATTGATTATAACAGTTGATATTAATATTAATATAATATTAAGGAGGTGCGGGGGCAGACCAAATCTCATCCCACGTGTTGACATTCTGAAGTTAATCATGCTGAACTGGATTTATGTATTTTTTTATTATTTGTTTCCCACAAAAATAGCATATTTACAGTATTTATCATAGTATTAATACTATTATTATATAAATGTTCAAATACTATGAGTTGTGGGCAAAATTTGAAATCTATATTAACTTTTAAGAGGGTGCTTAATTGAGTTGATAGAATTATTTAGAACAAATTAATAGTTGATTTATATTAACTAGTTAAACAGATATTTGGTTCAATTGTTTAAGACAAGTTATAGTTGGTAAGGAAAGGAACTTTTCGAATTAAATAGAACAATGAAATTATTTTTGACTATTTTTAAAACATAATTAAATGAATTTTATTGTCTTTTGAAACAAATAAATTTTCCCACAAAATAGTTGGAATCATACATTTCTAATAAAAATTCAACCTTAAATAATTACTTATGTGGAAAAACATTATTTATAGAAATATTAATTTTATTTATTAAACTTGGCCTAAAAAGCATTTCCTATGTGCATATATATTTATAGTTCAAACTTGAGATTAGTGACTCATCACAAATTAATTACCGGAAATAAAAATTAATAGTTGATAAAAATAAAATAAAAAATGAATGTGGACTAAACCAACTTGATGACCTTCAAAATTGTTGATGTTTTTTCAACATAAACATATATCAATAAAGGACAACAAACGTTAAAATTATACACTTATATATTATTTTTTTCTAAAAAAAACATAATTAGCATATTCAAAATTAAATTACAGGAATTTAATAATTCGAAGACCATTTTAGCAACAATTTCAATTTATTAGTATCATATAACGCAAAAAATGGAATGAAATCCGCTGAATGCAAAGTAATTAATTAATTAATTAATTAAGTTTCAAAAGTTCTCCCTCTTTTCTCCATCTAATCCTCATTTTTATTTTAAATTTTAAATATAATTTTTGGACGCTACCAATGAATTTTCTCAACAGTTAGGTTTTGGCTCCTTTTTTGTTCAGCTTTATATTTTTTTTTTCTCCATTTCTGTACTTTTGGACTTATTCTAAATTTAAGTGTCACAATTATTTGCGCTCCATAATACTAAGTAGTAGTTATCCATATAGGTTGGATTGGTTCAATTTTTTTTTATTAGTTAGAAAAGAGCTCAATATGATGTACAATTTAATTAAAAAATAAATAAATATCTATGAAAACGTATTATTAATTAAATTTGATCAAATTTTTTTTAAGGTAAGTAAACATGATTAATTTATTATGTGTTATATCAGTAAAAATAAAATATATTTATTAGATGGATTGGAACTTTTTTTACATATATTTATGTTAAAAGTAGAGAATAATGTGTATAATAAAAGTCGTTGAAAAATTGAAGTGTTAGATGATAATCATGAATTGTCAAGGACCAGAGTAAAAAAAGAGAGTAGTAAATAAAAATATTCTTCAAATTAATTATTAATTTCCTTTAGAAAATAAATATTTCATTCATTGTACAAACTTAAGATGTAAATTAAAGAAAGAAAAAGGAAAAGAAAGAAGAAAAAACATAACGCGTGGACCCCACAAAAAGGAGGCTTGAGAAAGTGTGGTAAATATATATTATATGTAGCTTAAACTGTTGACTTTTATGCTCAGACGAAACTGGAAAGCAAAGAACCCACACCACATTCTGACGTCTGGTGACGATTAGATCCCCATTTCTTTCATGGCATCATCTGGTTGGGCCACATTTCATCATTCCCCTGTGCCTACTGTATTACATTAACCCCCACCCTAAAAAAAACAATACAATTTGAAGACTGTTTTTCCCGATTAATGCAAATATATTCATTTTTTTCTTTAAATTTATATATTTAAAATTTTTATCGTAATTAATTTCGTAAGTTTTTAAATAAATAAATAATTATGAAATTCAATTTAACTACTTGTAACTTTCATACATAAAAATTGAAATTTATAAATTTTTATATTATTTATTTTAAAAGAGTAATTTTTTCTCAACTCATAAATTTTTTATTTCTGATTTTTTTGAAGTTCACTCAGTTTTCGAAATTTTGTATATACTCATTTGAAGTTAATTAAATTATACACCAAAATCTTTTGATGAAAATAATTGCATATACTAAATCTAAAAAAAAAATAAATTTAAACCTCTTAACATTTATATCAAGCTCAGTTGGTTTTATTTTTTGATTTTTAATAATACAAGAAATACAATTTGAGTTGATCGTAAATACATGTACAGCCGGTAACTGCTTCAACCTAACCCGTGTTGGGTGGCAAAAATTAGCCAGTAGTAAACGACGTAGGGATGAGGTTTGGGAAAAAAATATGCAAGTTGGTTCGCCTCTATTTTATAACAATATGAAGTATTTTTTTTTTTAAATATATATATATATATATATATATATAATTTATTTTAAAACAAAAATCGTTAACATCCACTTTAGTCTCCTGCCTTGACCTATTATGGGCAAACCATCAGGCGTAACTCAATCCAGATCCGTCCATAGATTAACTTATTTTAAAAATTCAAATTAATTGGAAGAAAATTGTCCAACGTTATTTTTGATCTAGACTTCGGTCTCTTTATTAATGTGTGATTCCATTCTTAATATTTTCCTTCAAGTGCAATTTGGACCTCAGTTGATACTTGTTAACACAGGCCTTTTAACACGTGGGAGAGATCGATCGACATTCCCAACAGCTTCGATCATAATACATATTAGAATTTAGACTAACTAATTCTAAAAATTTTAAAAAATATACCAAGTTGAATCTAAATATATATATATATATATATATATATATATATCTCTAAATAATAGCATCAAATTAAAAATAGTTGAAAAAATATTGAATATTTTTTTAGAGAACCTAACTTGAAGTTTTATCCAACACATAATTTATTAGGGTGTTTGTAAGTGGTCCTTGTACTTCATACTCACCTTAATCTCAGCCATTGGAAATGGAAATATGAGGTCATCATCTCTAACCTTGCAAACAAGTTATTATAATATTATTTAAAATAATCATACAACTTGGATTGTCATAACACCATTACCCAACTTAAATTTTTTATTACAACTTTTATATGTGAATAATTTATTGGCCTACTTGGATAATTAATTATCTCATCATTGCTGATCTTAATATTTAATTATGTAATTCAAGCAATTATTTGGACTCTTCTAAGTCTAATCTAAAAGCTAATTATAAAAAGGCACTATTGTTTGTTTCATGGGTTGAGACAGTTGGCCACCATTCAGACAAAACCACTCAAAAGAGCCACATGGCTCTCACATGCTCTAATTAAAAACATAATCCTTTTTTTAATCATTTTTTTCTTAATTAAATTACTATAATTTGAAGCGGGCTTTAGCTTTAAAGTCAATATACTTGACTTTTTAATTCAAGGTTTGGTAGGGTTTTCTGGTAGACCTTCTATAGGATAAAAATAACTTAAAAATTTCATTTTAGATTAATTCTAAATAAATTATAGAATATTGATAAAATCTTAATGTTTATCCTTTTATTTAAAAAAAAATAAAATTTTTATAAGAATAATTAGGGTTAGTGTGAATTTGTTGTATACATATTAATGGCTTATTATAACTAATTGATTAATGTAAATATTTTGTAAAATTTCAAAGTAGTTAATACAAATCTTATATTTCGAATTTATAATATAATTCGTTTATTATAAAAAAAATTATGTAATTAGTTTGACTACGCAGTGCATTTATTAAACTAATACTCATTAAAATAACATAATAATACGTATGAAGTTGAAATATAAAATAAGGTTTTGTGTATAAATATGATTTGAGGAAAGATTCAAATGGTTACACCTAAATGCATAATCATCAAATTAACGGACTAGCTACAAGATTAGAAAGCAACACATATGTCTCTTTCTCACTAATACGACAACATGGAAGCTTTTTAATTTTCTACATACAAATTAATATTATTTCTCATTTACTTCTAATTGTGATTAACATTAATTAATTAAACTAAATGAGTTTGATTTTGTTACTCAAAAGCATTTCCATCAATAAGCTGAAACTCTATCTTAGCTAGCTTGGCATGTTAATTAAATGATTTTAGGTTATAATAATAAATATAATATATTATTAATTTTCTCATAATCATTTGCATTTTATTTTATTAATTAATAAGATTTGACAGAATCTCAGAATATCCAATTCATGGTTCCATTTATATTTCTTCTTATTTTACCTATTCTATTTATTACCTAGATTCATCCATACCACCGCATATGCATCAATCCAATAATTATTAATTGATAAAACAGAATGAAATAAAAATATTTGTTTTTCATTAAATGAATTGTAACCTCAGAAAAATAAATTTTCACCTCGTCCATAATCCATAATAGCTGAATCGCAATTTAAATGAAATGATCATGTAAATATAATTTTTAAATCAACGATTTTTTTAAAAAAAAAAAATTCAAATGACATAATTTAAAATTTCATATGTATTTTACATTTAAATCAGTTTTACAAAATCCATGAGTTCATAAAATAACAAATAGAGAAATTATAAAAAAGTAAAAATTATGTATTAGTTTTTGCCTAAAATTCTTTGGCAAATTTGTGTTTATTTGAGAATAAAACTACAATTATTATCGAAAAATTCAACCTGAAATTGAAAATGATAGAATTAGCATATAGAATTATATTTGTCAAGGATATTAAAGAATAGAAAAATGAATATGTATTTTGTACTGTAAAATTTATTTCACCTAATGATTTACAAAGTTTAATTAAAGTTTCAAGAAAATTTCTTAATCTAATTGAAGTTTTTTCTTTAAAAATTCTTATTGGCAAAATTAACTATTTGAAGACCATGAAGTTTCTGATAACCATTGAGGCGAAGGGCACTAGGCTCCAATTCTAAGAGAGTTGACGGAAACCTGGTCGGAGCCTATCGGATGGCCGGAGGGGATAATTGCTCAAGAAAGAATAATTCTTTACACAACCACCTTTTAATAAGATCGAAAAAGGAGTATTCCATCTGTCCACAAATGAAAGAAAATAAAGAAGTAGGGCCAAATTACATATTCTAAGTTTAGAAGTAGGAAGCATCAGTGACAGTAAAGCTAGACACTGATGCTTCCAAGTACCAAGAACTAGTGCTGTAAAGTGGCATTAGCCCACCCCCGCCCCCACTCCACCCTAACACATCCAAACTTCGAACCTCTCAGTACGATCCATTTAACCGCGAATGGTCAATTCACATGTTTTTTAGCACCATGTTTCACAACTTAATGGTTGAACAAGGAAAATGACTGCGACAGGAAACTTAATAAATATATGTATATATGGAGTCCCATATCAATCACGCAACATATATATGCTTACAATAGAAAGTTCACACATAATTATGGATAATATGTTACATATAATTGTAGGCAGCAATACTATATATAAGTCTTAGCTCCACAACAAATATCAATAATGCCATATTTTAAGCAAAACAATCGCATTCACACCTCTCTCAAACATGATATTAAAATTCCTCCAATCAACATTCTATTTCACAATTCAATCTTTTCCTGCATTTCTGGCCATCAAAGTAGACAAATTTATTAGCAAAACCATTTGAGGATTAAGTTTTCCGGAAATTGATTAACAAAAAATGTAGATAATAATTATTAATTAACCATGGAATCTGCAATTATTTGTACGAGAAAGAGAACTCTCAGTGTCGGACAATCCTCCAACGCTGGTTATCTCCTTTGTTCCATTTCCAGAGCACGATAGTTGTTCCGTCATGGACACCGCCGGAATACTTATCGCCATGGAAAGCATCCACATTAAGGTGAATGTTGTTCACCATCCTCACAGTTCTGTAGCCATCACCTAAATCCCTGCTTTCAGTCCATAGAACAGATTCATCAAGCACATCTGGATTGTAAGGAACCAATTGCACCTGCACACACATTTTCGTTTTTCATTAAAACTTTAACTTCAATATAGAATATAGCTACACCCATTATTTTTAAATTTATTGGTCGTTTTTTGTCAAGGGCCTCACTGTATTGATGTATAACTCCACAGAATGTTCATAGAAGTTAATTTTGAAGTAGCAGGTACTCAAAGATATGAACATAACTTAAGCTAGCACCTACGATGTGAAAAAGAAAGGGATGATACTTGTTGTAGATACATTGTGTTTCTACGCAGTGATGGCATTATCTCATATGCGCTCAGACTGAATGTGGGGCAGATGTACATCATCATCCTCAGAATGTTAGCAAACTATTAATATCCTAAAAATAATCTTCAGTTGCTCTGATATTAATAGTTTAGCAGCAGAATTGGGTACATCTGAGGCAAGCTTGGAGCAAATAAAGAGAACTAAAACATGTAGCACAAGAAAACAAAGACACTTGTGACACCTAGATAGATGTAAAATGAACCCTCACAAACAGGGACCTACTACACTCTTATGTCAAAATGACACTTGTTCTTCTCCACTAAGGGGTTTAAAGATCCCAAGAAGCTACATGTAATGGCCAAAAGTCAATGATAAATACAAGCTTCGCCAGTCATGAATCTTCTCGTACAATGGCAACAAAGGGATAGGTTTGACTCGATATTTTCAAGGAGAATTCTAAAGGGGTTATGGATGAAAGGAACTAGGAATTCCAGAATAGTCAAGATAATTCTAGAAGAAACTCCAACGAAGAAAGGCCCCTTTTTCATCTTACAGGAAATATTGATCTTCATGTTATATACAGTCACTTGTCAATGACTAGCCATACAAGAAATGAATTAAGCTCATTGTGTTGGATTCCCCTGCTCTGGTCAATTTTTTCAAATTTATATTTTGTGCAGTCGGATTTAAATTAAATAACGGGGAGATGACAATCATGAGATGAGTGATAACAAGCACAGCTAAAAAGAAAAAAAGCACTAAACACAATCAATTGTCTCTTGTCGTCTAACATATTGAAGTGTCAAGCTTCACTCATCAACTCAGATCAGGAAAACCATAAAAATAATTTCTGAAAGAAACATCTTTAATTTTTTTGGCAGAATTACGGTTACTTTGGATAAAACATCAATGCATTCATGTTGTGACATCTTCTAGACTAAACAACGAAGGAAAAGTTTTCCACACTGAAAAGAATAATAGTACAAACATATAACAATATGAGTATATTACACATTGAAGGGGTAATATATGATTCAGCATGTGACATGAAAATGCAAATTGAAGACGAAAATTCAAAAGAGAGATCTTACAGGGTGAGTATTTCCAATGGAATGCTTCATGGCCTGCCCACTGGCCTTATTGACCAAAGCAAAGCAGGGACACCCTTCCTCATCCTTCACTCTTGTGCTGAACTTCTCATCTTTGTACCAATTCTATAACAAAAACACAATCACCACCATCAAATCAGCTCCAAATACAAATTCAGTACATAAAGAACAAACAATAAGTTCCAAATCTGATATCAATCAGATCATGATCAATCAAGAATATGATCATGTAATAGAGTAAAATGTAATCATCATAAGGCTGTGCTTATTGAATTGTAAATTGCAGAAAACATGATCGGATGAGATAATAATAATAATAAGAAACGACGAAATGATCAAGATAATAGTATACATTAGAAAATTTCCAACAATAAAACATAAGAAACCAAAAAGGAGAACAAAAATCAACAAACAGAACAATTGGGCGAAAAAGTAAAAAGTCAAAGTCAGATCAAAATTGAAAAAAGTTAAAGACTTTCATACTTGAAATTCATCAGATGGATCAGCTCGTGCGAGGATGACTTTCCCATCCCTAATGGTGAGATGAAAATCAGGCTCAGCCTTGCTATAAACCTTATAGGTAGGTTTATCAGAAAGGTCAAGCCCAGAATGATGGATGTGTTGTTGAACAAAAGAAGGCCTAAAAGAATGATGTGATTCATTCTCATCCCCGATTCTTTCATGAGAAACATGGGTAACTTGGGTTGGTGGAGGATAATCAGGGTAGGAGTCGAATCCTTGATTATGAGACGTGTGATACACGTGGCTTTCTTGAATTGCCGGCGGTGGTGGACGTGCATACTCATTTTCTTGATAATTGGGCACTGATGAGTACGGAGGTTGATATGGTGTTTCTTGATAATAGGGTCGTGGCGGAGGAGGCTGGCCATATTCATTACCGGCGACATATGGCGGCGGCTGCGTAGTGTCTGGTGGGGGATAGTTGTGGTGTTCTCTCCTATCTTCCTCATCATCGTTTCTCCGATGGTGATGGTGGTGAGAGTGGTGGCCGAAAGGGAATTCCATGGTGTTTGAGCAGCGGACAAGTGAATTGCTAAGCGACTAATGAGTAACTATGGAAGGGAGGAATAATTGAACTGAACTGAGCTGAACAGTCGACACCTTTTCCCCCCTTTTTTATATTAATAATTAATTTAATTATGCACCCCACAAATGCTTATTTTAATTTTAATTTTCTAACTATATTATTTACTCCATTATTATTTTTCTACAAATGTTTTAAATGTGATTTTCCAGCCATTCTTAATACATAAGTTTTCATTTAAAAAAAAATTGAATTTGAACTTAGAAATATAGGTATCATCAACAAAAAAAATATACAAATAAGTGTGGAAAATATTAATAAAGAATTATTAATTTATATTTTTTTTTTGAATTAATTTTATATTTCTACTCATCTTAAAAGAAATTATATTATTATTATTATTATTATTATTATGAAATCGTACGTAAATTTGGTTGGAGATTTAATTTAGGGTATTAAAAGGTCTATTTCCAAAATTATCCTGAATATTTGTATTGTTAGTATACCATAATTGCCAGCTGTCCAGTTTGTCCATCCTGTGGCGTTGGACTAACTATGACTAATTTATCATCATAAATAAAATAATCAGCAACAGCTAATATGTTACCATCAATAGCTATATCAATTACACTACTATATAAAACCATAATTTTTCTAATTTTATTTTTTGAGAAATATATCAAAAATTCTTCTGATATTTATTAAGAGAATCATGTTTATATTATTATTTTTGGATGATATAAAAAAAGCCTAGTTTTAAGTTTAAAAAATAATTTTTAATTTAATTATATTTTTATCTTAAAAGGGCCATATTTTAACTTTTAACTCTTAAAAGAGTTTTTTTATTATGTTTATAAATTATTTTAGTTTTTTTATAACTAAAATGTGATTATTTTTTAAAAAATATAAATTTTTCTTAGGATGTGTTAAAATTTAGTGAGGTATTTTATGTAAAAATATTTTTAAGAACAATTTGATATAGAATAAGAATTGCATAAATTCACCTGTGAATCAAATCGATAGTATTTTTATTTTTAAGTATTTAATTAGTATTTGATAAAAGTGCTCTTTAATTTTTATTTTTATTGTTAAAATTTATTTTTTGAGAAAAATTTTTTTATTTAAACAGTGAAACACTATTTAAGTATGTAATTATTTTTATGAACATTTAAATAACTAGTTTTATCTAATAATTATAATGTATTCTTTAAAAAATATTTTACTAAGAGATTAAAAAAAAAAAAACAAACTTTAACGTTTTAATTTTAAAAACTACTTCACCTGAACACATTTGGACGAGATAATATTTATATGAAGGATTAGTTACAATCATAACTACCCATTACATTATCCTAATCAATTAATTATAAATTACCAGTTGAAGTATAAAATATAGTACCAAAATAAATCAAACCCTACCTACACAAGTTATGACCAAATGAGTGCAATATTTAATATTTGATAGGCTACGTTATTAAATTAAATTATTTTTTATTATCATCAACGAAATTAACATGTAGTATACAAGAAAAACAATGTTCATTAATAAAATAATTTTTAAAAATAAATTAAGAAAGATAATGCTGATCGAATTAATTGGATAAAATTAAAATCTTTGTTAAACTATAATCTTATTCATAATCCGTATTAATTAAGATTTAAGAGTACTTGATATATATATGTAGTGGACCATCTTGGATGGATATTATTTATATAAAAGTATAATTATCTACAAGAAATGGTTACTTGGTGGGAATGCTAATTTGTAATTTAGTAAAGCATACTACAAAATGATTCCATCATCTTATGGAATATTTAGACTTACAGACTAATTATATTGAATGGAAGACCATCTTATTTTCAGATAAAATAATATAAAAAACGTCATAAATATCCAAACTTTCGAATCATTCGCCATTTGTGAATTAGTTGGCATTCAATTAATTGTTATTATCACACACATAATAATAATAATTCTACAAAAATATTTATACATAATATTTAATAATTCTATATATATAAATCTCCTTTTTTTCCAACAAACTTTTGACTATCAAAATGGTATCTTCTTTCTTTTTGATACCACAGATATATTATGAATCGAAATCCAATGAAGCAGTTCACATTTGTCATTTTGCAGCACAAAAATGGCATACACAATTGGCTACTTTTTTTTTTTCGCCCTAATTAAGATAATCTATTTGAACTGAAGATGAGGGCTCAAAATCAGTTGTTGGTTCAAGAATGACTGGTTTAAGAAATGGTATTGATTATATGGGACATGATCAGTTTGGTTACTACTATTAGTAAAATTACTGCAAGAACTGATAATTTTCTTCGATGGGTTTTGTACATCTTCATGATCAATTGGACGTTTGAGCTTGTTATCCGGAATCAATGGAGTATTACTATTACTCAACGGTGGTAACTTCTGAGGCAAGCAACTGTTGCCAGGGTTACTGTTGTTGTTGTAGAAAGGATCTGAACTCATTGCATTATTCAATAATGTTGGAGTTGAATCGAACCCGGTTTGATTAAACTGGTTATTGTCTGATAAGAAACTACTAAGAAAAGAGTAGTCCATAGCATCTAATAAGTTAGAGAAAGAAGTAGACTTTTGGGGCATGAGAGTTGTTTTGTTTGTTGTAATGATAGGTTTTTTTAAGCTAGGTAAATGAGTTTGTTGAACAAATTGCTCTTCTTCTTCTCCTTCTTCTTCTAGATCTTGATCACTAGCCGTTGCGGCCGCAATGGCTGAGTGAGATGAAGCATGGGTTTTCTTGTAAATCCGGCAAAGAACCCAATCATCTAACTGAAAAAAAGGAAATTAAAAAAAAAGGGATTTCAAGTTAATCATTGATAAGACTAAGATAAAACATTTGACAATAGAAACAATGTAATATAAGGTCCATTTAAGGATTAGATAAACGATTAGTATAGCAAAGTAATATTTTTTTTTTCAAATGGATATTGTATTAGTACTTTGTTTATTGCTTTTTCTTCATATGCAATAGGCCTTTCCAAAAACAAATAACGAACAAAATAAAAGTAAAAGTGAAAGCAAATAGGCAAATAAGGCACACGTTATCTCAAACCAAAAAGCTATTGACTTGGGCAAAAGTTATTATTTATTAGATTAGATTAGTGCTTACCCTCATTCTGCCAGTGCATGAATCTTTTGGTTTATTGATTGGTTTAATGTTGTTGAAAGATGGTGGATCCGATAGCCTATATTCATGCATAATCCAATTTGTCTTTATTCCTTTTGGTGGTCTTCCTTTGTAAAAAACCAGAGCCTTTTTAACACCAATATTATTTTCTTCAGCTATAAAACAACCGCCTCCGCCACCACCGGAAGATGTAACTATCACCTTATCTGTTCCAGTTGCTTTCCAATAACCAGAGGCTGCTGCTCTGTTTGGTCTAGCTCCGTTTGGGTACTTGCGGTCTCTTGGACTGAAAAAGTACCATTCTTTTTCACCGAACGCAGCCTTATCTAATAAACCAAACCAAAACAAACAAGTCGTTATTAGTATATCAGAAGAACAAAAAACACATAAAGATTCAATCTTTATCATCATATATATGAAACCTGGTAATTCCCATGGATCAAACTTGTAAATATCAACGTCAGCTATGATTGAAACGGGGAAAGAAGAAGAAGAAAGCTTCTTCTTTAGGTAATGGAGGATGAGTTCTTCATCTGTAGGGTGGAATCTAAAACCAGGCGGTAAGTTTGAATGTGGGTTTTTCATATTTTTAGGTATAGAGAGAGATGGAAATGAAAAACAGGGTAGGAAGAAGAAGAATGAAATTTTTGAGAGGAGAGGATGAGAAGGCAATTTATGGTTGAAGAGAATTGTCTTGATGTGGAAGAAAAGAGTGTGGGACCCACTTCCAGCTAGACGGGTGTTGTGGAATTTGTTTGTGTAATTGTCCTTTCCCATAATATTAATTCCACGTATACGAAACATGGCGGCTGAGTCTGATAAGCTCATCTTCTGACATCACTTGATTTTAGATAAACATTCGACACGTGTCATAAGTTTGTCCTCTTTCCAAACCTAACTGCCCATTTCTTCAGTTTTAATTTAAAACTCTAATGTTAATATTTAATACATGTTTATTAGTAATATGGAAATTTGACTGAACGCTCCTTATTCTGTTGATTCAATGATTTTATTACTGGATCGGAGAGGTATTTATTTTGTAATTCATTAATTCCAAATAATACTTCACATTAAAAAGATTTTTCATTTTTTATAAACATTAATTTGATTCATTTAAAGGATGACCCAATGACCCAATTGATGCTGCTGTGGTTTTAGTTTGGTTTAGATTTAATAATTTTTTATATTAGTCAATTAAGTCAAATTTATTATTATCGTTAATTTAACTTAATATCAGTTTATAAATAAAATAAATGATTTAAATCAATTGACAAGCTAGCTAGTTCTATGAACTTGACCTAAACATGTGTGGAAAAAGATTGATGCATTAAAGGCGTGAAAATAAAAAATGGAAATTCTAAATACCAAAACTAGTAAAGATGCTTTTTTCGTTTATCTATTGACATAAAAAGATAGAAAAGAATGGGAATGGGCATGCGCAGTGAAATGGGGGCCTCAGCCACCAATTGACAAAATGCACAACAGCTACTACCAAATTTAGGATATGGACATCCAAGTTTAGGATTTATTACAATCTATTATATTCTAATTATTATTATTAATTAGCATACTTTTTCTCTTCTTTTCTTTATATTTAAATTATTAATGCAAGTGTGAGAGGTTCAATTGAAGACCCATGGCTTTCTTTCTTTTTTTTTTTTTTTTTATCATTCTAAGTAAAATAAACTGTAATTTCATTTTAAAAATGTACGATTTAAATGATAAATTGATTCTATCTGATTCACGTTAAAATTAAAATATCAAGCCAATAATATCCTGATTTTTTTTAACATAATTTTGAAATTATCCATTCCTAAACTGTCACAGGAAATGTTTCAAAATCAAAATCAAAATTTACATTTTTTGAAATTGTAATTGGGGATTTAGGAATGTGGGCCAATAGTGTAGCATATGCAACTAGGCAGTGAGTGAGTCAAATGCGAAATTTTAGCCATACATTATTGTACAATTTAGAATCCATAATATTAAAAAGTAACACTTTCCTTAAACTATAAAAAATCTTACATTATAATTTATAGATATGCATGTTTGTATTTATCGAGGATTTATCTGTTTTAAGCTTACTTACTTGCATCTATGTTTTCCTCCACACTCCTTACCTAATTATACATCACGTTTTTTCTTTTTACCCCAAAATTGAAACACAACTCTAATATTTTAGGAAACTTGCTTGTATATAAACTCTGAAAATTGATTCTAATTACTAATTATTAATTAATCCTATTTGTTTGATACATATATTAGGATCCGTTAAAACAACTACGTAAGACCATATTATTTTACGAAAAGCACTTACCTAGTACATTACAATTTACATTAACCCAATAATAATAGGAATAATTAGAAAGAGAAATTTATGCAATCCACTCTACAAGTACAAGAAACGGTTATAAGAGTAACTAATTAATAAGTAACTTTTAAATCTGATGATCTACCTACTTTACTTTACTAGTGTTTTAAGGAAAATAATGTGTGAGAAGTGGGAATTATATAATACTATTATTAAATCGAACGTGACAGGCCAAATATTCAAACAATTACAATATATTTTCTTATTTTTTTATTTATATTTCACAGGAAAAATAATATTGACATTACCAAATAATTTAATTTTAACAGGTCAATATTAATTGATGGTTTAACATATTTGTATATAAGGATTAAAAATTAATCAAATTATTTCAACCATTCATTTTACATGTACACTTGTAATTCATTATCAATATTTTTTTGACATAATTCATAATCAAATTTTAAGTCTTAACATCTATTAAATGCGATTTAGAAATAAAATATAAATATCTGAAAGTTGAAGTATTTTATTAATTATATTGATTAATTCAACCCTGTTAGTTTTCTTTTTCTAACCAATTAATATTATATATTAGCACTTCATTGACAAAAGGACTGTTATTAAATTAGAACATGGGGGCAGAATAAAATAGTTTAGAAATATTCATGATTTTGATAGTTGACCGTTGTTAATCTTTTTCTATTACTATTAATCATCTTAATATATAATTAAAAGAAAGTTAATTAATATTTTAAAACCTCTTGATTCTCTCATTCACTACCACTCTAATTAAGTTTATCCAAAATATGTCTCATTCATGGCATAAATTCTTCAAAACATATGCATGCAGTGACGTATATTCCGACTTGCATTGTATAAATTATAATATTTTTAAAAGGTTTACTTCTTTTAACTATGCTAAATTTTCTATTTTAATTGTATTAGCATTCACACCTAGGTTGATAACCGATTAAGCATTAAACAAAATATTTTTCAATTTAACTTATTTTTATTATATACTACTATTAATACTAATAATAATAAAATAAATAAATACTAATTTTTTTAATATAAAAAAGACCACTAATAAGCGAATAAAGATAGCGCTCACTAAGCACTAAATTGGTAACCAAAACTTCAGATCTTGATTACGTGCTTGAACAGGAATTAAAAAAGAGTTAATGCTTGAACAGGAATTAAACACACGTGCAATGTAATAAAGCGACATTGATTACGTGCAATTTATGTTGGATTATTATTACAGGTTTGATTTTTTATATTATTTCGATTTTGATTCGGTCAAAGTATATTTACCAAACAAAAGAATGAAGAATCTACCCCCTACCCCTACCCCTACCCTTCAAATTCAGCCATAACCGCAAAACTAGCCTCCTCTCAACTACTTTTATGATTCCTTCCTAATTATTATAAATTATTTGAAACATTAAAAATAATGTTAAAATTTTTAAGCTTCATTAGTTTCCGAAGGAATATTATTTGTTCTTCAACAACTACGTTATCTAATGCTAATTGAAAGTACAAAAATTAGGTTTTCTAAAGCTTGATTATGTATTTTTTTATTTTAGCTTTTTAAGTCAATTAATGTTAGCCTCTCATATATTCTATAAACGTTAATGATATGCTATTAATATACTATTAATTGTTATTTAAACAGCTAATTTTGCAAGTCACTTGCATAATTATATTTTAGTGCACCAACAAGAAATTGAATGATTCAAAACCTAGAATTGTTATCGTTGAAAAAATAGGAATAAGATAACATCCTACATAAGTGATTCAATTTGAGTAAGGGTAAAGTTTTAAATAAAGTGCGGCCCCACTTGGTACTATAATTTACACAAATAATTAAAACAGTTGAATTTACAAATATGTGAAAATTATAATAAAATCAAATTCTGCAAACTGCCAAAGTGAAATTGAAAAAAAAAAAATAAAAACTCTGCATGCACATTACTTGGATTTGGTTTTGGTGGAACAGAATATTCTAGGTGGTAATGGTATATACGCATGCAACAAAAATCAAGGATCATCAATCAAACTAATATAAAAAGAAGAAGCACAAAATCCTAATTTAAAATGTGTTAATTGTGTAGCAATTGGCTTAGTTTCCCTAAAAGCAAACCTGAATGTACATTAGCAAATCAAGTTATCAAATTAAGTACAAAACAAGTAAACAATATCAACTTCTATAAAAGGTAATATTTTTACAGCAACCAAATACAGCACGCCAAATAAATAAAGACAACGCCGAAAGGTGCAGAGGAAAAAAGAAAAAAATAAAGTTCCCAAGTATGGGGAGAATTCCACCAAATGGGTTTCTTTTCCTAAGCTAAAACAATAAAGGAGGACAATAAAGACAAATTAAGTGCATAGGATTTAGATCAAACTTAGAGAGCATATGCTCAACGGTTAACCCAAAAAATTTCAATATTTAAATCATTATCCAAAACTCTTGATATTTATCCTTCAAAGATGCTTTTGTTTGGCGCTTTTATGCAAAGAATACTTTGAACAATTATTATGTCATGTGTGATGCAATGCATAATTTATTAAGTACCTGAGATTTTCATAGGTTCTTCTTTCCTTTCCCATTAGATAACTTGTTCGGCTGAAATTCATATACCCACATGTCAAAATTATGCAATTATTATATTATTATTAAGTGTTTTTTTTTCTCACAAAGTAGCTAAATATTATGAGTAACACTCATCCCTATTTAGATTATCATATAGGGAGGATGAAAAATAAAGAGGGTGAAAAAAAGAGGAAGAGGAAAATTTTGAAATTTACTTCCTTTTTTGTTTCTCGCCTTGTTAGGATAGAAATGGTGCTGGACGAAAATAAGAATGAATTCATTTTGGAAAGAGAGGGAAGGAGAGAAAGTAACAGGGTAGTTTCCTCCCCTTCGTTTCCATCCATATCCAAACAATGTAAAAGTAAGAATCTTTTTTTTTTCTTTAATATCCATCCCTCATTTTCTAAGCATAGGTATAATTATATGGGCAATATTAAGAAAGTAGAGCTGATCACCTTCATTAATTGGTCAAAGCATCTCTCCACTTAGTTGTAAGACTCTTGACTTTCAATTTACCTTTAGCTGCAGGAAAAATAAAAAATTAAAAATTGGCAAATAGGACCAACCAACCAACAAGCTAGACTTGAAAATGAAAACTCCCTTGAGCTCATCCTAGTTAAGGCCAATAATTTCATCCTTATCCTTAATCATGTAATACATTTATTTACATTTAAAAAAAAAAAGTAAAAGAACAAAGAATTGGATTCTGACACTTTTTATTTCATTTTCAAAAAAAAAAAAAAAAAAGAAGAAGAAGAAGAAGAAATCTAGTGCGCTGCAGCTTGAACACATACCTTAACCAAACAAGTGGTTGGTCATTAATGTTACATCAAGCTGTTAGTAGGATTTGACTGACTATAAGATCATAAACGAAGAGATAAATACCCTTAGAAGACTAGTCAAGAGAGGTATAGCATGCATGTGTGTATTACACAGGAAGATGCAATAGCTAGTAGATTTTCAACTAAAAAAAAGTCCTGAAAGTGACTTTCTGTAGTTTTCCACGTGTAGTTCACCTAATCTAATACCTATGCAGATATCTCATGTCAATTGGCAATGCACCAGACACTTAATACTGAGTTAGGCCTAACATGAAATGGAGCCATAGAGTCCATAGCCTACATCACACTTGAAACCATGACTTGAGCAAGATTATGACTTCTCTAACAATATATTTTAGAGATCAGAATGAAGATTAAACTTTCATTAATTCAATGATCCCTACCTATATTAATAATTTATGCAGAATTAGAATGCTTAAGCTTTCTAATTGTAGAAACCGCACGTAAAGGTAAGATAGGTAGAAATTAACTGTCTTTTTGTTGACATTTGTGCGCTCACGACAAGAAAAATGGACATGTGAATTCATTTTCATCAGCATATAAACACTATTTCATTTTAGGTTTCACACACAGTTAGAAGAGATATATTTAAAGATGCATAACAAATTATCATCTCCCTATGTACTAAAGTGGAGCATTCACAAAGTATTAGCATAAAAAGTGTTTTTTTATATATTTTAAATCCTTAACATAGTTCTTTCAGAGTATGTGTAAAAGATGGAATTTAAGCAAAGGAATGCTGGCTTTTCAGGCAAGAATCCATCAGTGAATAGTGTCAAATAGAACTATTCTATTTCCCATAAAAAAGTTCGGTAAGCATACTAAAGTCCTAAACTCACTTGGGTTATGCAAATTGATACTCTAAAAGATGATCAAAGAAAGACAATTAACTAAAAAATAATGGTTAGGGATCAATCTGTGTTATTGTTGATATTTTCTAACACAAACTAAATTGATTAGTTCCCATCAGATATAGGCAAAGTTATTGCTCTATTCATACTGTTAATAATAACAAGGGATTCAAGAAAGCCAGATAAACTATAAGTATCATTTTGGCTTGTCACTTGACATGGTATGTTCCAACTTTCTTTTTCATTGCTATCCCTAAAAATTTGACACGCTATGTTATTCTCCTCCAGCAAAACTTACATGCTTACTAGCCCGTGTATAGCAATTTTAACCGCAGCCAAGTTAAAGCAAACAGTAATGTGATTGTGAAGAAACTTTAAATGCACATCATCCAAATGCATAGGCCACCCTAATTGTAGGTTTTGCAGTAGATAAAACCAACAATATTTCCACATAGATCAGCATAAAGATGGCACACTTGTATATTGAACCAACTAACCTATTACCATCTAGATATCATACGAAAATCCAACTACTCTTCGTTGGTCAATTGTAAATGCCATTATCTTGAAGTCTTAAACATTTTAACATATGAAAAATGAAATATAAGACTAATCGACAAGCAAAAGATAGGCCAACCACTTTTTCTGCAATTCAATATTAGCACAAGCAACATCAAATATTTAAGTTCTTCCAGAAGTTAACATTAAAAGCTTCTAAATAATAGTTGCCCGTTTGAGAAGTAAACATGTAGATTCAATAGGGTTGTTAAGCAGCAACATACCTTTTAACAGGATATAAACTGGAAAACAATCACTGCCAAGACAATGAATTTGCTGTCATAATGCTGCTGCTCCAGTATGTGTATTATTGTTTCACTGAGTATGTACTGCATATAATAGGCCTCTTTTAATGTACAATACAATATACTGCAGCCATATGTCAACTGACTCACTAAGATATCCCAACACATAAATGCTTCAGCAGTATTTGCATGGACAATGGAAGACAATGTGAAATATGTGTAAATCATGAATATATATTACAAAACAAGTGATAACATTAAGAGGATTCATATGCTACATCTTTGTAATAATCAGATAACTTAAAGGCATCTTTATGTATCAATTAGAACAGAAACTTTAGTGCACCTTTATGAGCAACTAGCACACTTGATACTTGATAGTGATACTTCCATAAAAAAATAAAAAATAAAAATTGATAGTGATACTGTAAGATGTAGAATACACAAACCACATGCTTTTGGGACTTCATATTGCATGAAATGAAACCTACTGCTCCCAGAAGGAAACTCCTCGCTCTCTCACTACTGTTCTAACTTCAGCTTGCCGGAGGAAGTGGTTATTATGATTGGTTTTCTCGGAGAGAGGTCTGCTTTGCTTGCCTAATTGACTACAATCCAAACGATTACCTTTAGATTCTTTCATCTGACTCTCAGCTATTTGTTTATTGGATAACCAAGTCTGAAGCATCTTGTCTATCTTTGGTTCTGGCTGTAACTGTTTATTCTTCATATCTGTGTAATATTCATAGGCTGCCTCCAACTTTCCATTTAAGAAAAGCCCATGTATTAGGACAACATATGAGCTACGATCAGGACTTATCCCATTCTTTTTCATCTCATTCCATACTTTGAAGACATTATCAAACTGGCGCCATCTACAAAATTTTCTAATCAACATGATATAGGTATCGTTAATTGGTTGACAACCCATCTCTTTCATATTCTCCAAGAGTGCAAATACTTCCTCTCCTGTCCTTAGAATACGGAAGAATGCATGGTAAGTCTGTATAGTTGGAGGGTGGCCACGCTTTAACATTTCATCAAAGACCCGCCTAGCCTCATCTATTTTCCGCAACTTGCACAAAGATTTTATTAATGAATTATAAGTAACAGCATTAGGAGCAATCCCTTTCTCTTCCATTGTTTTCATGACATTTATAGCTTCATTTACATGTCTACCTTTTGCAAGAGCATAGATAACAGCATTATAAACCTTCCGATCTGGTTTAATTCCGATCTCATTCATCCGCTTATACAGCTGGAACACCTTATAAAGATTACCTCCCTTTGAGTAGCAAGATATGATACTCGCATATGACACGACATCATACTTGATGCCCCTCTTGTACATTTCCCTCCATATTCTCTCTGCCTCACGACGACTACCAACTATATTACCCCAACCATTAAGCAAGATATTAAAACTCTTAGTGTTGAAGGGAAATGCATCTCTATTACTAAACACCAAGTGCTCAGCATCTTTCACATTTTTGTAGCGGCAAAGAGCAGATAAAAGACTATGAAATTCCTCAATCCCAACATCAAATTTAAATCGTTTATAAGCATGAAAAGTGTTTATAGCCCGGCCAACATCATGCACTGCACAATATCTTCTAATCATGATTACTAAAGTTTGTGGTGTAACAAGAGATATACCAGTCCTAACTCCTCTCATCTCATCAATCAATGACCATGCTGTATCAAACTTCCGCATTTTACCCAGTATAGATATCATAGAATGATATTCACGTACGGAATGAGCATAACCTGGCTGCTTACCAGCCCATAGAAAGAAAGTAAATGCAGCCTCCCACTCGTTTCTTACTCTAGACAGTACCTCTAGTACCAGCTCTTTCGAGACGGTAACACCACATTTTTCAATCATATTTTTCATTTCCACTAGATTGTGAGCCTGTTCATGCAATATATTAAGAATGGTAATCATATCTTGACTAAGATCCTCGTCTCTTAAATTCAAACGAGGAACATCATCTTCATCATCATCATCATTATTAGCATAACTATTTTCACTATCACTAGAACATTCTTCTCGGTGATTCAAAACTTTTGGTACCATTGAGGTTTCAAGACTTGAACAAAAGAAAGAAACCGAAAACCTGGAATTCAGGGGCCTAGTTAAAGTAGTATCAATTGTTGAAATTGCAGTATGGACACACTCATGATGCGATGAGGCGAGGTGTTCACGAGCTAGAACTGAAAATATCCGCGAGTTCGAACTTATAAACCTAACTCCTCGCATTTCCAGATGGAACACAAACTGTTTGTAAAAATGACCGAATGAATAAAATAGAACAAACACTAATATCCAGTGGATAACAAATGAATGAACATGAAAGTGTACCTTATTGAGAACAGAACGAGTTGAAGGCGGGAGCCGCAAGAGATAGTGGAGAATTTGCTATTCAGCCATTTCTGCTCGCTTTTTCGTAGCTTGCTTGAGTTGGTTATTTGATACCAAATTGGGCCGTACTTGGGATGTCAGTCGAGCGAGTCAGTCCGAAGCCCTTTGGGCTGAGCTGAAATATGCTTGCTTTTGTGGTCGCAGGTTTTCAATTTTAACTACCAATTAATATTTAATTTTAAATTCTATGCAAAGTAAAAACATTGTAGGTGAACTATTGCAGAGGCCTAATTGCTCTGCAAAGGTGAACTATTATTACTCATTTAACTACAGAAATTGCAATCGTATGGTCATTTCGATTTAGCAATTCAAACAAACTGAACAAAATGAATTGAATCATTCTCTTAAAAAATCATAAATGGAAACATTTAATATCGTAATTACAAATGATAATAAATGGGGAGCTTTCTTTTCTCATTATTATTCCTGTAATATGCAAGGCCAAAATCAGATTTCCGTCATCAACTTGCTGCTGGCGACTTCTATGAACTATATCAATTCTGGTAATAACTGCAATGTCAAGGAACCAAAGCCAACTAATTTCCATATGCGAATTTTCGCAGATCCCGCTTAGACACATGTTCATAGTGATAGTGCTTCTATGGCAATGACAATGCCTCTATGGCACTGCCCAGCGGCCATGCAGCTTCAACAAGGGCATCACCGTACTTGACCTTCTTCACTAATGTAATGGGTTGCCAAGGTTCAAGAGCTATTCAAATTCAAGAACAAAATCATCAGATCATACCCGGATCGACATATTTCAGGGATAATAAGTCATTCATAAGTAGATGAGTGGATAACTTACCAAATCCATCTACGAGTAACGTATATTGATAGACAAGATCCATGCACAAGTATGGCAGGTTATTCTCATCCACACTTTTATATTTAGATTTTGCATCTTCAAGTTTTGTTTCACAAGCTTGCTTTGCTGCCTCCTCGAAATCCACAGGACGAACTTTGGCAACCGGTAGAGCAGGATCAATAAAACCAGCCTACAGATACAAATAACGGTTGAGATACCAGACCACGTAAAGAAGCAACGTTAATCAATCTTTATAGAGCAACCAAAACTACGAAGTATTAGTACCTCAGCAGCCCTATCGAAAAAGAAAGAAGCAACAAACAAATTTTTTTGTCCATCTCCACCACCACCATTCCATACTCCACCAAATGTGCATTTCATGTGCGTGCATGTTGATTCATTAACTTTGAGAGCCTTCAATGCAAGGCTCCTACATCCTTCAAGGCTGGAACCAGAAGGAGAAGCTGATGCCTTGTACTTCTCTCCTCCATATTTGTAAACCCCTTCAGTTTTTGGAGAAATGCAATATTCATAATTAGTGTTTCATTTTCAATTATAAATGGATGCTGCCAAATATATTTGAATCAAATAGATTGCATCAATGCATCTCCAATGAAATTGTGTAGCAAAACGGAGACCTCCGTTGTCCAACACATTTGTATAACCATGATTTCAACATGTATATTAATATTTTAAACCACAAAGTCAAAAACAAAGACCAATGACTGACAAAGTACAATCATTCTATAAAAGATTTTAGCAATGCATATCAGGTAAACAATTTTGTCTTCTACAACATGTCATGCAAAAGAAATAGTGGGAAAAAAAATTATTTCCTGTAATGATAGTAAGGATGACAAGCAAACAGTGAACAGTGTTTTCTTTTAAGGAAAATTACCATCATAACCAACCAAGATGCATCCATTGTCAAAGTCTTCAGCGACCTTCAAAATTTCAGCTCGAGCTGCTAATAAGCCATAGTTAAGGTAACTGCATATACACAAATGTCACAGACATAATCAACATGATAAATAGTTTCTTAATTAGTGCAAGTATCCAAATGGGTGTTATGTTGGAACATGTAACAAGCTTAAGTGAAATTCAGAACGTTACAAAATCATAGGAAAACTGTGAATAGTTGCACCATATGAAATAGGTTGCAGAATCATCACAAGCCCCATGAAATGAACAAAGAACTTTTCAGTTACATGATCACAAGATCAATTCATTACCTGTGAACATAAAGGTAATAATCACTACCCATAAGACGCATTTCTTTTATATATGTATCCTCGCCATTTGATACTCTTGGAGCCTTTGCAGCATCTGCTTTAGAGATAGCATATGCCATCTGAACAGATCCACCACCAAGGTCAACAACACCAACTGTATCAGAATAAGAATTGCCCAATTTTCCCAACAAAAAATTTAATGTCACCTGCAAAGAACAAAGACAAATAAAGAAAAGATCTAAGATATCTAGTATAAGTGCCAGAAGAACAGTACAAGGTCAATTAATTAATCAGATTCCATGAATTTAAATACACACCACGGGACAACAATGCTCTCTCAAAGTTCCAGCACAAAGATATACAGCAAAAACAGGAAAGAGTGTGGGGAGTTGCCCTTGTGCCCCCTATGAAGCATGGCACTTACAATAACTCAGGGGTTGAGTTAGAAACTTGAACAAGCATCTACCAGTGCCACACACACCCAGCAACAGAAAAAGAGATCCAGAGAGAAAAATCTAATGCAAGAAAAACATATATGTTTCAAGAGTTATAAGCTATGTTGCCCAGATATGTAGACACAGGTCATGGGAAAACTGGGAGTGCGTACGTGGAAATGGCATCTTAAAAAATGTAGGACAGGGATAAGAGGGGAAACACATAAAATACAAAGAACAGGAATCAAAATATAATTATGCTTAGAAAAACGATATTAATATTTAAAAAAATTTTTAATAGATCTTCTAAAACAATAATCTTATAATAATAAACAGAAACAAACTAACCAAGATAACAACAAAATATATCAATTGGGCATTTAGATTTTTAAAATTTTGTGGATCTCTTTTTCTACTGGAATTTTAATCTGTTTTATATTTCCTGCTTGGGTTTTGAGTTTTTAGTATGAGAATTGTTTGTTTTGTTTCCTTTCATTGAGTTTTTTTATTTTTCTTACTTGGCACATGAGTTTCTGGAGTGGAAACTTGTGTCCGCTTTATGAAATTACAGACACAGCCTCGAAATGTCTCTGAGGAGTTTCCTTTAGTTTCTAATATGGAAATGGTTCCGGAACAGGGAATGCCTACCATTCCAAGTATCCATGCATCATAGGTTGTGAGCATTGAGTTATGCCACATGTGAGTCTAGAATTATGTTGCCAACATTCAATATGGGAACATGAAAAAAAAAAAATTATAACAATATGCCCACCAATCAGCATCTATTCCAAGAGAAATTATCATTATTTCCATTGTCAATGATGTCTGTTGTTAGAGTCCCAAAAGTTAAAATGAGTGAAGATTTGAAGATGACTTGCATAAGGTAATGTTATGAAGGCCAAAACATAAAACCTTCGTAGAGGTCAATGTAGCTTACCCATTCATAAGAACCTTCTTGTGAACCATCCAGCACAGTAACTCCATCTGCCTCAGATTTCAGGGTACTCTTATCTCTCAGAATTTCCCTAACCTTAGAACAGGTAATTCAAATGGCTATAATTAGAAGAAGAGAATACAGAAACAAGGGGGTAGGTAGAAAATCATATAAAAGACTTACTGCATCTAGAATTCTTTCAGATGCATCAACTCCCAGTAACCTCAAGCCTGCAGTAGCCTATGTAGACATCACAAAGCCAACTTAAGTAACCATTCAAAGGAATAAAATAACCAAATTACTAAAATTTCTAATAAATGATAAAACAAGAACTACTCTGAATTCACTCACCCCGACTCTGACAGGTGTTTTCGGTCTCAACTCTTTAGGCACAACTTTTTCTGCTTGATCAAGCAAGCGAAGAAGGGAATTTGCAGCAGCCATTGGGTCATTTGCATATGCACTCAAACCTGGCTTAATCTATGAGACGAACATCAAACAAAATACAAACATTAAAGTTGGAACACTGCACCAGAACAAAATACTGGAGTTCATCTAATAATGGAATATACGGAAACTAAAGAAAATTTGAGACAACTCTTCCAATATAAAAACCAATGCATTTTTGGCCTTAATTTATCATACATTTGAATATAAAAAATTCAGAACACTAACGCAATGCCAATACTTGTGTCGCTCTCGTGCCTTAAAATTAACCAACTGAACTCAGATCTAACTAGTACAGGATTAATCAACGAAAGAAGAAATTGATTACCTGAAGAAAAAGCTCAAGATCTTTGCCGATTGGAACCAGATGATAATACTGATCAAAACAATAAACATGCACTCTACTCCCCGAACTTCCGGCATCAAAAATAACCGCGTATCTCTTGGAATCTCTCAACTTAGGTGGCACTTTTCTGTTAGTAATCTGGTACTCTTCGATGACGGACGAAGGGGAACGACTAGGCATGAAAAACAGGACAAAAGCGATCAAGAGAAGCGGGATCGAAACCACAAAGAGAACGCTCCGGTACCTATGGATCTTTTCAGACAAAGGCTCATGTCTAGACACCGGGCGTTTCATTTTCTCAGAAGACAATTGGTGGTCGGAGTGGGTAGGGGAAGTAGACGCAGGGACAGTGTTAGTGCCGGCGGAGGCACCAGTTTCGAGAAGCTCCGCAGAGGAAGGAGTACGGTAGCGGATCTGACCGTTAGAAGTGGCAGCAGCGGCGGTTGCCTTCAAGGACTGCGCTGGTTCCAGTGACGGATCCAGCTCTCCTTGTTTAAGATTTAAAAATAATTAATGTAAATAAATGTGAGAGGTAAGGAGTTTTGAGGTTGCAAAAGAAATGAAGGAGAGAAGATCTATGATGAGTTCATAAAACGAAAATGGTGAGGAAGACAGACGGAAGAAGAAAGGATTGAAACGACGATGTCGTTTGGTACAATGGCAGTTGCAATTTCAATTGTGTCATTGCGCGTTTTGTATTGCTTTTGTAACGAGAATTGAACGCGGGGAGACTTCGTTTATTATTATTATACTTTATTTGTTTTTTTAAGAAAATTAATTGTTTCTTCTTCAATTGGTATTAGTATTAAATTTAGTTTATTAAATGGAGTTTTTTTTATGGATAGTGTAAAGTGTAATGAATATTTTTTTTTCTCTTAAAATAAATAGGGTAAAGTTTAAATAAAGTGGTTTTTTAGCTTTATTTGTACAAAATGTTCAAACGATAGGAAATTATTTATCTTTTAAAATAATATTACAAAACGTGCAAAAAATAATAAAAATTTCTTAATTTTATGGTGAGAGAAATTTGTTGAAATAGTTAATTTATGCTTTATAAGAAAGCTTTTTTAATTTATGAAAATTAAATCGTAATTGTATTTAATTCAGAATAAAAAGGGAGGGAGTAGTTATTGCCTTATTGGTGCAACTAAATAAATAACTAACTATGAAACGATGACGTATTCTTTTGTAGCTACGTGATACTTTTTTGAAGCATTCAACGAAAAAAGGAAAAAAAAGATCTTTTAAATAAATTAAATATAACTTTTATTTGCTTAAATATTTAAAATCTGTCATCAACATGGTGCTGAGGATAATTTACAGATCTGTTCTCTCATTAGTTTAAAATTTAACCCTAATAAAGTATAATTAAATCACAAGAATATTGTCAAGCTCCACAACATAATACTCTTTCCCGCCACGCTTCCATAGTAATTAAAGCAAAAACATGCTTATATAAGTAGAAATGAACCAAACAACTCCCAAGCAGAATAAGGAGCAAAACTAATGGATGCTCTCTAGCCAAGGTATGTGCAGCCAATGTAGCTTGCCGCCCTAACCCAACGAACTGAAATGTCAATTTTAGAATCTAAAACCAAGTTCCGAATGATCCAAAAGATTGGTTGCAAACATTAAACTGTGATGAAGAGCCAATGCTTAGATCAACTACAGAATTACTTCACTACAAAATCAATGAATTCAAGAAAATTTTACAAATTTCATTGGCAAATCCATTTTTATATATAAATGCTGTCTCTAACAATGACTATGCACTAAAATGGCATGAACAAATAGCGGAGGAAGTGAAAGACTTGCAAATTCCATGACTACAATCCATTAATTATGCAACCTAACTGTACTTGTACTGAAAATTAAAGATTTGAAGGGAATGTATGCTTTTATTACAGTTGGGGACAGCTTGCGCTTATCTAATATGTAACTTGAACGTGCATAATCATGCTCTTCTAGGCTTTCTTCTGTTTTGGTGCCGGTGGAGGGAATGCCAGACGGAAGACCCAGGCAGCCAATATTGCTCCTATGAAAGGGCAAATCCAATAAACATAGAACTGCTCCCATGTATTATGCCATTTGTTTATGTATGCCCAACCAAAAGCCTGTAAAAATAATGATACAATAAAGATGTACAACCAAGAAAAAGATACCCAAGCATAATAAAAAAAATATTTGGTATACAGAGTTGATACTTACGACTTACGAGGTTCGGTAAGATTTTGGGAAGACTCATAAAAATCTTATTATTTTTTTAATTGTCAAAATGTTTTGAAGCGAAATGTATAACACCAATCCAAAGTAAAGCCTCAATCAAACTAATATGCAATAAAGTCATATTGGCCATGATGAATACACCTAAAACAAACAAAATTTGTTGGAAAGATGAGTTATGTTCAAAAAGATGCAGGTTGTATGTTGCACCATTTTAGGTATATCATTATCTAACAATTTCTCTACTATAACAATTCATCATAACTCATAACTAAAGATAACAAATCACCAATATCCCAATACATGAGGGAAGAGAGTTCAACATGAGCTTAATATGATCAAACAGTAACCATGAATAGGCAGGCAATGGATCCTAAAACATACTATCAATATGGAGGAAAAACTACTGATAAAAACAATTACAGATGCCATTAACTCATAACTTTGTGGTTAAAAGACCTATCATGGTTTAATGGCCTAACTAAACACTACACGTAGGAAAAGAAAAAAGATTATCATGAAATCAAGAGCGGGTGTCCAGAAGGATTTCAAAAAGATAAAATTCTTATGCACGTTTGTTTTCCATCTTTGTACTCTTGGCAAACTAGGGAACTAACACAGATGCATAAAGTATAATTTACACTTACTCTAACTAGATAATAAAGGAAACTAAGACTAATGTTGAAGGGCAAATACCTCAAGTCTTACTCAGTAAACAGAAAACGAACAAAAGCAATCACTAGGAATGTTTTTAACTTTAGAGGATTAATTTTTGATAAATACACCAAAAGTATGGCATACAACAGATTTAATCAGGTTTAAAAAAAACAGCCCACTTTCCTATCTTCCGCCAATATAAATATGCAGAGATGTCCAATTCGTTTCCATTAAATCTTCCTTGACCATGTACTTTATCAAATTTTATCTCAGTTTTTAAATTGAAGTATCATCATCTGAGGTACACAAGAAGCAGGAATGTGAGCATGCATTCGGAAAATTTTACATGATATGGTTAACAATTTCTCATATGAAAATATAGTTGCTATACACCACAAGGAAGCTAACAGAAGATAAACCCTTCATTTATTTGATGAAGTAATTGCAGATGCATGATGCATTAAATCACTAATGTACATCAAATACAGTTCTACCTAATGTTCCCAAATAGGTTGCCTTTACTGTTCAATATGTTCCCTTAATTTGTCTTTCTGTTTTCTTTCCCGGAATGTAAAATGGAATAACTCATGAAACATATTGCGTCTAACATAGTATGAATTAAGGGGACAGAGAAAAACTTGTAACCTAAAGTCTATATGCCTCCAACTCTGCAAGGTATTGACAATATAATCAAAACGATCTCAAACAAATGCACTATTAAAAGGGTAAAAGAGCTAGAATGTTGAAGGGGCAAAATAACAAAAATGAAAGCAAATTGAAGAGATACCATTTCCAACTGATATAACAAATCCATTTGGGTAACAGTAAGCAACAATTCTCTTCCATGATTTTATTTGAATGTTAAAGAAACAGTATATTTAAATCTTCAAACAAATATGGCATTATAAACGGTGTGTGTAAAACTCCAAGAATCAAACAAAATTTCGGATAGAATAACAACAAAGAGAACTTAAATGCTAAAGTATAGAAAGATGAAATTGTGGATAAAACCATCAGGGCTGGTGGGAGTACAGACAGATACTAACAAGATGCAACACAATTAGACCACTATCAAATTGCATATTATACAGCAAGTGACAATAAAACATGAAATATGAAGGAGATTCTGCATTGTAGTAGAAACTAAGTGGGCAATAGACTACCATCGTTGCATCATGTAATCCACAGAACATTACTAAGAACGAGAAAGCAAACAACTCTAGAACATGTAAAGCAAACTGGATTACTCACATTAGCAGGATTCATGGAAGGACCGGTGTATTTAGAACCACTGACAACGAATGTTACGGTAGCAACAGCAATCAGCCAATTCTGCACAAAAGCGTTGCGAGGACCCCTAAGGATGATTAAAAGAACAACAAAGGTAATTAAAAAGGTCAACACTCCCTCCGCGATGGCTCCAGTGTGCAAGTCAACTTTCAAAGTAGGGCCTCCGAGCATGTGCTTATACTGCAGTGGCATAACCTCCATGATAGCAAGTGCCCCTCCCACAGCCCCTGCTGCCTGTCAAGAAGAACTGCATGCTCAAATATGATTTCTTAAGCATACTATTTGTCATAAGTCCAAATGTCAGTTGCTCGTTACTCCTAGAAATGCTCAGTTTCTAGAGAAACAAGTTCTTGCTCATCATCTATTTATATCACCTTTTTGAATCACACTTTCTATGGCTTAGTATAAAGGTAAACTCTTCCTTTCCTAACTTCAATGCATTTAGGAAGATGAGTTATTTTACATCAATTACATACCTTGAGAAAAATAAACATAAAAAGACAACAATGCAACAATTACAAAATGTTGTGTTCCAGTTGCTCGGTAAAGATTAGCGACAGGTATTATTTAAAATCTTTTAATTTCCTCTGTTAATTGCTCTATTTTATTTTATTTTATTTTATTTTATTTATTTATTTATTTTTTTTTTTTTGGAGAAACAAGTTCTTGTACACCCATATCCTCTTTTGGAATTTCATTTCCCTTTTCCAGAAGATGGCTCACAATAAAAAGAATTCTTCCTTTGAAAATTGTGCTACTTTCTGAAAGATGGGTTATTCTAGATCAATTTACTTTTTAAAGAAAAATAGAAGTAACACAGGCAACAATGCCTGTTCCCGCTCCTGGGAAAAATTATTTGGATTCCAAGAAAACCCAAACAAAAAAGAATTAAATAACATAAATTTTGTCCCTAACAAAGAAGAGTATAATTGCAGTTCAATTCATGCTGTTTCTACCAGAAATAACAAACCCCAGCCGAGCATCTAAAAATTAAGAAATCAAAATCAAAATCCAGGGATCCAAAGGTCAACAGATTAAGAAAATTAAGAAAGAAAGATTTATATACCTGAGCTGGAAATCTAAGAGCCAAAGAGAAAAGGTTATCTCCACCCACACCAGCAGCATAGAAAGCAGCACTTCCAGTTGGGTTAAAACTGGCTCCTCCCAACATCGCACCGATCAATCCAAACACGTAAACAAATAAAAAAACCAAAACAGTAGTGATGAACAAAGTAGCCCAGTAATGCTTCTGAACCCCAATAGCAGTAGCTACGAGACCAGTAAGCAATCCAAAGGTTGAAGAACAGAAAATCCACAAGAAAGTGAGCACCGCATCACCAACTGCCGCCTTAATTGCCCCCATCGGAAATTCCTGTTACAGTTTGATGGAGATAGTGATCGTTTTGTAAGTGGGAGCAAAGGCAGCAACCGGGTATCAAGTAAAAGAAGAAACTTTATAGGTGATTGGTTGGTATGAGAGTTTGGCAGAGAAGGGGAAGGTAGACGTTTAAAAATGGGTTGGTTTTAGGGGTTATGGTCCTGGGATTTGAAGCACTAAAATCAAATTATTCAGAAGAAGGAAAGGGAGTGATTGTGAAATGTGATTTACCTAAACTAAGCTTAATTTTAATGGCTGCTGATTGATTGAGTTATTTTTTGTTTTTATCTATTTTCAAATTGTGAATTTACCTTCCAAACCATTTGGAGTTAGGATTCTGATACTTATTTTTTTTTTCAAAAAAAAAAAATTCTTATCCTTAATCTTAAAATTTAAAATTCAAATTAGATTTTAATATTTTAAGATTTTTTCTTAGAAAACTTCGTCTCCTATCTTCTCCTTCCATGCAATCAAATATTAACTAGTTCATAAAAAGACAAGTTCACTTCATCTTTGGCAATTTTCCATTGATTTATACAAATATTTTAATGAATTATTTATTAATATAAGAATACAGTAATTATTAACAAAATTATGTGCCTAGTTTGAATAATTACTCATACTTAATAACATTTATTAAAACCTATATATCTATATGTGAGATCTGGTAGTTGCTTGTGATGATGAGTATTACCAATTTGATTAATAGGGAACAACCAGATATTTTAATTTTGGAAGCAAGTTCTATTGACATTTTAGGTAGCTGATGGAGCTTCTTAATCAAAATAAAGAAAATAACAACTAACATTAAACTTAATTACATAACCATTGATCTGCTTTAACAAAATTAAAAAATTAATAAAATAACTATGAGTTTTTAATAAATAAATTGAACTTCATGATATTTTATATTACAATAAATTTTTAAAAAATTTATGCTTAATTTATTGTAAAATAATTTAACCATTTTCTTTTACACTATTATAGATGTAATTTAATAAAATTAAACAATAAATATCTAATTTTGTTATAAATTAACTAAAACATCTTTCAATTTTGATCATTTAAACAAATTGGTCTATATATTAACAATTCTGAAATCCTTAATCAATAACTTTTTCTAAGAAAATATATAAAAAAAAATGGAATTGTAATTTTTTAAAATTGAAATATATGATTGTGATAAATTTTATACTCATAATAATATTTAATTCACTATTCAGTATTAACAATATTAGAAATTTTCCCAGTCCACCGCACTCCAAAAAATAAAGTCAAAAATCTTCAAATTTAACTTGTCTTAATCTTATTTGACTAAAAGTATTTAATTAATGCTTTTGGAGTAAATTTTTTTAGAAAATAAAATTAATTTAATGAAATAAAATCTGAAAAATATTTGATAAAATTAAAAAACAGAAAATCTGTTAGTTAATTTAAACAAATCTTAAAAAATTTAAACAAATCTAAGATATGAATGTATGGACAGTTACAAACAAATAACAAGGTTTAAGGCTGGAATTGGAAACTATTTCTAATTTGATGTTTTTAAATAAACTATGCATTAAATTAAATGTTTTTTAACATTTATATATTTCTTACCATTTTTTATAACATTCATTTCTAATTTAAAGAAATAAATTTAAAATGAAAAGTTATAAATAATAATAATAATAATATAAAAAATTCATAAAAAGTATGTGATACCTAATTTTGAACTATTTCAATATGGAAAGTTATAAATAATAATAATAATAAACATAAATTAAAAATCTATATCTATATATATAATATAATAAGATTTTGAATTAAATTAGAAAACTATTTCTAAATTGATGTTTTTAAATAAACTATGCATTACATTAAATGCTTCTTAATATTTTAAATATTTCTTATCATTTTCTCTAATACTCATTAACTTGTAAAAATGTCCAATTTAAAGAAAGAAATTTGAAATGGAAAGTTAATAATAATAATAATAATATTTTCAATTCAAAGAAAGAAATTTGAAATTGAAAGTTAATAATAATAATAATATTTCCAATTAAAAAAAAAATTTGAAATGGAAAGTTAGAAATAATAAAGTAGAAACATAATTGGATCTAAATATAAATAATAATAAAATATCAAGTCTCTTGTATGAAAATTAATTTTTTTTTGCGTTACTTTCATGTCCCTCCTCTATAAATATTGGTAGTTTGAGATTTTAGAATATACAGTACAAGTAATTTTACAAATAATTGGTGACTGGAGCAGAAAATCATACAAAATGAAGAAAGCTTATCTCAACATTGCACTACTAGCCCTATTCATTGAATTCTACTGTAAATACTTTGTTTATAATTAAATTCAAAAGGGATACACACTTAAATTCTATATTATTTTTCTGTAATTTATATTCTATTTTCTTCATTCTAATCGATTAAAGTAAATTACAGGTATGTTGGCGTCAAGAGTATCAATAGTTAATGCAGCAAATGTCCAAGTGTGTAAAAATGATACTGATTGTAAACTTAATTTGTAATTGCTCTTATATATCTCAGGGACCTGATTATAAATTCCCTTCATTTGTAAATTTAATTTCGGCATAATAAGTTTCATAAATTTTGCAATAATAATTTATTTTTTATTTCATTTTCTTACTACAATAATGCTCCATTTAATGAAATTATATCAATTTATGATAATTCATTTGTCAAAATTATTTAAAAGATTAATTTTCATTGTTTCCCTTAATGTATAGTGAATTCATAATATTTGATACCATATTTAAAATTATTTTCCAACTTTAAAAAAATATTTAGTAAATGGCTTAATTTTTTTCCAACTTAAAAAATAAAAATAAATTAGCAATGTATTGATTATAGTGCTGTTATTTTCTTGGAGATCAATTTTTTTTATCAATTAATGCAAGCGGAGAATTTATCATAATTGCACACTTTGATTTTCCATTTTTCATGCCTTACTTTTTATGGTAATATTTTTACTTACGGTGGTACACTTCTGCTGAATTTATAGCCTAATTTATGACAAATATATATATAAATTGTATAATTCTTAAAATGATGACCTATTTAATATTTTATTTTTTAATTATATCAATTTATGATAATTTTGGTATTAATTTAATACAATTAATGGCAAACATTCACGTAAATTGTATTAATTTCATGAAATTATGCCCTAATTAATATTGAATAATATTTATCTTTGTTTTTTTTTTAAAACTTTGCAATTATATTATATTAAATTATTTTTATTTTAAAAATATAAGTGACTTTCATATAAATTATATATATATATATTTATTGGGAATTCATTCAGAAAAGATATTGTTAAATTTATATATAACATTAATGATTAAAATTAACTATTTTCATAAAATAACAAAATTCATTCTCAAAAGAAATTTAGTAAAGTCATCAATCATAATTGTTTAAAAAAAATTATTCTTAACATATTAGAGTAACAATGTATAACTTGAATAATAAGCGATTGCATTTTAATTTAATCGAAATAAAATCGAACCATCATCTAAGATTACAGTTACGGTTTCTGTAAAAACTTAATATATCAAACAATTCAAATTTTAGTTTAGTTCGGTCTAACCGCACATCATGCGAATTAAATTCTAGTTGTTATTAAAAATTACAGCAGACCTTCCAACGTTCTTCATTTGTTTCTTTTAAGGAATTCATATTCATTGTTAATAAACATATTAGTAATTAATTTGAAAACCAACTAATCTACTGTTTATACAAATTTATAAAACACCATTAATTTGTAATTTTATAAATAAACTCTTTTTAGTCTTATTTTCTAATAAGTATTAAACTTTAACACCATTAACTTTCATAGTTGATTATTTAATTGTCCACCAATAAATTATCCTTTATTTTAGAAGGATAATCTATCATAATAAATCATTGTAGGGTTTAAAAAAATATAAACCATTCTTCTCATAAAAAAATAAATAATTGTTTGTTTTAGCAATTTTAAATATAAAAGAATACATAACAATTGCACCAAATTGATGCAATTTATTTAGCACAAATTGAACCGAAAATCCCTCTATTTTAGTAATAATGAATTATTGTTACTGCATTATTAAAGATGTTTGTCACAGTGTAGTTAAAATTTCGATTTTGAAAGTAAAGTCGATCATAGATAAAAAAAATGATTTTGATCTCACTTAAAATTTTAATCGTGTAAGATTTATGAGAAGCGAGTAAGATCTTACGATTTTACGTAAATAAAATAATTTTACCGATTTTATCCTTTTTACTCTTAAATAATCATGTATGAATTTTGATTTTTAAAAGTTCAACCTTTTCAATATTTAAAAAAAAAAACTTAGAGTTTTGCGTATATATGCACAACATTTTCAATTAAAAAAGAGTCATTTGACTACCAATAATAAGAAGTATCGGCTTGAATTTTTTAGTCATTTATCAATATTTTAATCTAGTATACTTCTCAAGTTTTTGAAATTATTTATTATTAGAGTTGAATTGAATTTTATTTCTAAAATGATTTAAGATACATATATTAATATTGTTTGCTTCTAAATTATGTGTTGGAACTATTGAAATTAGGAATTTAAATTATAAAATTATTTGTGTTTTATGTATTAATATTACTTGCTTTTAAATTATTTATTAGAATAGTGATAATATGTTTCTTTTATTATTTATTTATAAAATGTAATTGTGGATTTCATTTAATTTATATTATATTTTATATATTGTTAGTTTAAATTATTATTATTATTATTATATACGATTTTTAGATGTGTTCGATTTTACAATTGGAGTTCATGGTCTATTAACCGATGTTACTTAAAATTTCAATTTTAACTAGGTTGGTTTATACGTAAATATTGGCGAAAAAAAAAAAAGATGGGCCTAAGATTGATATGCTGCCCGCCGAATTAATTTCAATGGACCAAAAATTAAAAGATCGGCCCGAATCGAAATAAGGCAACGGAAAATGGACAGAAATATAGCCGTTGGGATGTTACAACGGCTAATTTTTCACATCTTAAGATCTACTTTATTTATTTTCCTTCCATTTAAGTCTCCCATTAAACTCCATTTCAAATCCACGAAAAAATCGAGTCTTTATCATCTGAGCTTGCTTTTTCATGATAGAAAAAACAACACATCAACCCTTAATTTCCATCTTCAAATCTTAGATTAACTCAATTTCTTACCTATTTCGTGTTTTACAAAATCATTAAACTCCACCTTCCTTTTCAGTCTCTCATTAAGCTTTTATACTCTGATTTTTCACTAGCTTGTGCAGGTAAGCTCTAGCTTTTTAGCCATATAATTCGTGTCTGAATTTGCTGCGACTTGATATAGATTTGAAAAACATAATTTATAATTTATCATAAATTATGAATCTGTTCTGTTGTCATTAATTTTGATTTTTGTTCTTATTGGTTGTGCTCTGTTTTCAGGATTCGTCAGTAAAGATGAATGATTTAATGACCAAGTCCTTCGTAAGCTATGTAGACCTTAAGAAGGAAGCCATGAAAGATCTAGAAGCTGGACCTGATCTGGAGATGGCAAATGCTTCCAACACCATGGATCAGAACCTTGGTTTATTCCTTGAAGAAGCTGAGGTTGTCAAGAAAGAAATGGGTTCAATCCGTGAAGTTCTAGACAATTTGCAACAAGCCAATGAGGAAAGCAAATCATTACACAAACCAGAAGCTTTAAAATCCATGCGCAACAAAATCAATGCAGACGTTGTTACTGTGCTTAAAAAAGCTAGAGCAATCAGATCCCAACTAGAAGAAATGGACAGGGCTAATGAAGCTAATAGGCGCTTATCCGGGTATAAAGAAGGAACCCCAATTTACAGAACCAGAATTGCAGTAACTAATGGTTTGAGGAAAAAGTTGAAAGAGCTAATGATGGATTTTCAAGGGTTAAGGCAGAAAATGATGTCTGAGTATAAAGAAACTGTAGGAAGAAGGTATTATACAGTTACTGGAGAATACCCAGATGAGGAAGTAATTGAAAAGATAATTTCTGATGACAATGGAGGTGAAGAGTTCTTGAAAAGGGCAATCCAAGAACATGGGAAAGGCAAAGTGTTGGAAACTGTAGTGGAAATACAAGACAGGCACGACGCGGCGAAAGAGATTGAGAAGAGCTTGTTGGAGCTGCACCAGGTGTTTTTGGATATGGCAGTTATGGTGGAAGCACAAGGAGAGCAATTGGATGATATTGAACATCATGTGTTGAATGCTAGTCATTATGTGAAAGATGGTACCAAAGAACTGAAGACTGCTAAAGGTTATCAGAGTAGCAGCAGGAAGTGGATGTGCATTGGTATTATACTTCTTTTGTTGATTGTTCTTGTTATTATAATACCTATTGCTACTAGTTTTAGTAATTCTTGAATTTAGAGTGGGTTTATGAAGGATTTAATTACCTGTTATTCCTTCCATCTGGGGTTTGTTTACTGCTTTTAATATTGGGATGTTTAAAATCCAGTCCTTGTTCTGGGACTGTTATTGGTTTATTCTTTCAGAATTAATGTTGTGATTCTGTAGTTTTAAGATTTCTAAGACATATATGATATCTAAATTCTATGCTTTCTATTGCGTTCTTTTGAGTAATCTAAATTTTGTATTCAACAACCAAACAAATTAATGATTCAAAAAAAAAAAAAAAAAAGAAACAAATTAATGAAAAAAACATCAAAGAGGGGAAAAAAACTACTGTAGTCTGAATTTTGTATGCAGACTACTCAAAAAGGCATGAATGCAATATAACACTTGACAATTTCCAAAGAATGAGTATAAATTCAAAATATGATCCTAAAGCAAATATTTAAGATGAATTCTACCTTAGTTTCCTAATTGGCAACGCTCCTCCAAAGAGTTTTTCTACTTCACCTGCTTCCATTTTTAGGCCATCTAATATATCCATTTCTTCTTTACTTAGCTCTTTCAAGAAGAATTCCTCATCTTGTTGCAATTCTTTAAACCCTTCTGCCAATCTCTGAAACAAGGTCATTTCAGTTTTGCCTACTTTTTCTACCTTCCCTTCAATTTCTTCAACTTCTCTTATGATGGTCTGTTCGCCTTCCTCTACTTTCTTCTCCAGTCTCTCAACAAGGGGAGGCTCAGGCCCACAAGTATTATCTGTTCTGATAAATGTGTTGAAATCTCGTCCTACGCTTTTTGCTGCTGTTTCCAGTTCAGGTATGATGTTATCAGGCAAAACTGCACTTCTTGTGTACACAACAGCACCGCCATATCCATCCCAAGCATCATTCCTGCCTCGGTAATACACAAATACGTAGTCATCGCTGCTGTTTTCTATCTTGGAGGATAATATATACCTGGACACAAAATATATACTGGTTACATTTCTAGTTGATTTAGCAAACTAAATAATCATGTCATTCAAAGCTGTAGAAAACATGAGGTATGTTCATTTTATTATCAGTCATGAAATCCAAAGGGCTAAATAATCTATGTCTAACTGGTGCAAAAGAATGGTTAATAATGCATTTAAAACCATAATATATGACTGGATTGCAAATGACGATGAAAAAGACACCAAATGGCAGCATTTGCAAATTTAAACCATCAATAAACTGTTTACAGTCTTTCTGAGATTCATATTTTGCAAAATGAAAGAAACCGTTGCAAAAGGAAGAAGACATTTACCAATCATCTTGATAATGAAGATACTCATTATCATGGTTGTAGAGTATTCCAGGCTGCGCAGGATCCTGAACAAACTTTTGCACGGTTGATCGTGTGAAAAAGCCACCATCTGGAGTTTTTATTCTCCATGATAAATTTCCTACGAGTCTGTTAGATTCTGTATGGAATTCATGTAATTGGCAGTCAAAAGTATCAAAGGTAGGATTAAGGCCACTAGTGATGAACCATTTTCCACTGAAATCTGCAATGTTAAAGTTCTTGACAAGAACAGCTGGATCAGGGACCGGAAACTCCCCTACATCAGACTTTTTAGGTACACACTTCTTTCGTGAGACTGCACACTCATTGAATTCATCAACAACATTGTTTTCAAACAGGTCCCCACATTTTATCTGAAAAATTACAAAGTTGGGTCTTTATTATAACCATTATTTGCTTCCATCGGGAACAAGGGACAAACTAGCTACTAAGCCGATCAACTTACTGAATACTTAGGACCAAGAGAGGATATGCTTTCACTTACAATCCTCTCTTGTTCAGCTGCATATAGTACAAGTGTGCAGCAAGGATTCTAACTGCCTAAGCTAGAAAGGAGTTTTTTGGTTTCTTGTATATCGATGTTGCAGAACAGTATAACTGACCTGGCATTCAGTTTCATCTGGCCGGTTATTGCATGTCTGGAGGCAAGCGATGTTGGCTGCACATGCTGGGTTTGAGATGCATTTCGCCAATTCTAGCCTAACATCAATAGTATGTCTTAAGTTAGATTTGAATTCACTACAACAATAAAAATCAAACCTTGATAATCCCAAATTAATTGGGGGGAGTTCATAACAAAGAAGAAAAAAATTGGCATGTGAAATGATAACCGATGCTTTAATATGGACTGAACTTAAAGGATATATACATAATTAAATGTTGTTCTGGAACAAAAGTCGCATCCATATTTGATGAAAAATGCTTCCAGAAAATTAAATAAAGGGTGTCCTAGTATATGGTTCTTTCCTTCATTGCATGTATTATGGAGGATTAGTTTGAACTTCTGACTTTTGATTCACAATAGAGCCTAGTTTTATCATTGACATATAAATTAAAATATGAGTCCATGACAAACACCACCACCAAACCTTAACAATCCCAAATCAAATATGGACTGAACTTAAAGGATCTATATGCAATCAAATGCTGTTGTAGAACAAAAGTTGCATCAATATTGATGAAAAATGCTTCCACAAGCATAAATAAAGGGTATACTAGCATATGGTGCTTTCCCTTATTGCATGTACTGGGGAGGGTTAATTTAAAGTTTGAACTTCTGAATTTTGGTTCACAATACAGCAAACTTAGACTAGCATTGTAGTGCCTAGTTCATCAGTGACATATGAATTATGTTTCAAGGGTATAGCAGATAAAAAGCATAAACGAGCAGAGAGATCATAAATTTTATAAGTAGAGTATTGATTTTAGGCTGTAAGGAAATTAGATTTACCTGCACTCCTTCAATAAGCAAGCACAAGTTTTGAGAGCATCAACAGCTTCAGCTGATGGAATAACTAATAATGCACATGCCAGCACACCCACAACTTGCAGTAACTGCAACTTCCCCTTCTCTTTTAGGTTGTTTGAGAAATGAAACATCAGAAAATCAAGCACTTCTTTTGCCTTGAAAAGAAAAGGAATATATAACATTATCGTACACACACACACAAGAAAGACAAGGGCGCTGTTTTCAATGTTCTGAATATTCAACAAAAGGTGGTATTAGAACTAAAACTGGAGCTACCTTACTTGCAGCAGTGCAACTAAATGAGGGAAACTTATTTGTCCAGCCTGAAAATCCATGTGAGCATCGTGCCCCAAGTCTGAAATAGTTCCTATAACTTCTTGTCAACTGAACATGTCTTGAATTTCTGCTACTATTAGGCAAAAATTTCAACACAAGTACGCTGCGATTGTGAAAATGAAGTTCCTTCCTTTCATGAAATCTACCAAATCCTGATCCCACATATGAACTACTAATACATTCTTCGTGAGACAAATATCTGGTGTTTGCAGCCAAAGCCATTCTTCAAGTCTTTACTCTCAAGACATCAATTGCAATCTAAGAATGGCTATATCAGTTAGTATTCATACTTGTTTTCTAATTCACTAAACCAACCAATCCAATAAGAGCTAAAAAACTATCCTCCCCACTTTCCAATTGAATTTAACTTATTACCCATTAGAAAATTCATGATTTTCAACAAATCTTGTAATTATAACTAAATTTAAGATTATAAATTGACATTAGTATAATTAAATAACACACCATCCATATATAATACCGAACTTGGGAGCAGAGCTGCTACTGCTACTGCTTGACATAGAAGTGTCAGCATTCTTAAGAAAAAAAATATGAACTTTATCAAATCACGAAATATAATTGTTTAAAAAAGTCTACCTTTTAAAGAAAGAATGATTGGGGAAAAAACCCCATTTTCCAGAAAGAATAGAATGTAGTAAAATTAGCAAGAAACATTGAATTTAGAATAATAATTAATAATAATAAAAGCAGTATGAAACGAGTTACATCATAATAAATGCAAACAAGTAAGAGAAGAGAAACAGAGAGAAAAGGGAGGTGCTGATGAACCTGGAGGAGGGGAAGGTGAATTTCATTTCATGACAGGTAGTAAAGGAGTTGATGCATAAAAGAGCGCGGGGATTAGAAATTGGATAAGAAAATTTGTGGAATGTAGCAGAGTAACGTGGTTCACTTTCTCTAAATCTTCATCATTAGGATTTCGGGCCTGGATCAGTATCTGATTTCGAGTTCAATAGAAAAAAGATGGGCCTGGATCACTCATCATTTCGAGTAAAATATTAAAAATTGGAGCCCAGGAGGCAAACATTTTGGAAATTTCGAGATTTTGAAAACAAATAGCATATTTTGAAAAATAATAAATAATACAAAAACTACTCCTAATTCAAAAAACAAATAGCTCACCATCGGCCTACCCTCACCACCACCATATACCGCCGCTGCAGCCACCATCTTCAGTGACTCGAAGAAACGCCGCTACCGTCTCCAGCGATCAGAAAACACAATATTTTAACTTTTTATATTGTTTTGTTGCTAATTTTTCCTTTTATGTTTCTGACTACACATCATTAATATTCTTAAATATTTTCTAAATAATTCTGAAACTACCCATTTCCCTTTCCTAAGACTAAACAACTTACGTCACCGTGTCCAAGACCTCCACTAGCAAGTTAAAACAAAACTTTACCGAGAATGGATGCCGAGTTTTCAAGTGCATAAAAGGCTGGTATCAGTACAACCGAAACTTAGAGGATAACGAAGAAAATTTATTCCAACATTCTCCACAAGCAAATACCAACAAGAAGAATTTTACGAGTTACGTGAACAAAGGTATGGTGGTTTCCACTGATTTCAAGGAGTACTATAATCAATTAGAAAATCTACAATTCACTTCTTATAGCGACAATAATAATGGAAGAGTTAACGAATTTGCCAATCATGTTGAAGTCCATGAGATTCACGTGACCAAGAATTTTCAGGTTTCAAGTCTCGACGATTCTCATCTCGTGGAAGCAAATAATATCATGTAGCCTAGGTATATCCAACCATCATCAAAGAGAAAATACAGTCGTTTTGACGGTGACGTAACACATTAAAATCACCGTCAAAGCAGAAAGAAATCTGCAATATTTTGGATGGGCCCGCACCACTGATGCCATTTGATAGCTAAATCTGCAATATTTTGGATTTTTTTATTATTTTTAAATTGGAGTATTAAATTCAGAACTGCGGAGCTTTATTATTATGTCAGACTTCATTTATTTTTACTTTGAAAATTGGACAGTTCGAAATATATACTTGTTTTATTTTATAGTATATAAATTTTATTAATGACGTAATTTTATATATATTCTTTTTTCATTTCACGTCAACAAAATTCAACTATTATGAATAACCAATTATTTGCTAAATTTAAGATTTCATAATAACCCTCCACGGGTCTGTTAAAATTTAAAATATAAATCTGTTTGTCATTTTGAAGTTTTTCAGTATTAATTTTTTATTCCAAACATATCTTAGAAATCATGCTACGGTATTTAATAAAAATGATTTTATTGTCAATTGATATAGAAATTAATTATTAATTAATTGAATTTTAGGCTCTTTAAAAAATTATGTCATGAAGAACTTATATTAGATTGATAGTATAAAAATAACATTGTTTTACTGAAATACATTAGTTGTGCAACATTAATGATATATAAGAATCCAAGCATAGTAATATTTTATTGTTTGTCTAAAAATTTAATTTAATTTAAGGAAATGTTTTAAGAAGAATTATTCATTTTATGGAATGATTTAAAGCCTTCTGCCAATTTCGAAAACAAAGTCATCATTTCAGTTTTGCCTACAATTTCTTGAAGATCTCCAATAATTTTCTTTTCCCCTTCTTCCATTTTCTTCTCCAATCTCTCAACAATGGAAGGCTGAGGTCCGCAAGTATTATCTGTTTTGATAAACTTACTGAAATCTTGTCCTACACTTTTTGCTGCTCTTTCTAATTCAGGTATGATGCTATCTGGTAAAACTGCACTTCTTGTGTATATAACAGCACCCCCATATCCATCCCAAGCATCATTCTTGCCTCGGTAGTATACAAATATGTAATCATTTTTGCTGTTTTCTATCTTGGAAGACAATATATACCTGCGCGTAAACATATTTAATAAGGTGAATTAGAAAATCAACGGAACTAAATAATCAAGTAGAAAGCATATTTACCAATCATCTTGATAATGAAGGTAATCATTATCGTGGTTGTAGAGTATTCCTGGGTGCAGAGGATCCTGAACAAACTTCTGTACAGCTGATCGAGTGAAAAAGCCACCATCAAGAGTTGTTATTCTCCATGACAAATTACCCACGAGTTTATTAGCTTCTATATGAAATTCATGTAATTGGCAATCAAAAATATCAAAGGTCGGATTAAGGCCACTAGTAATAAACCATTTTCCACTGAAATCTGCAATGTTAAAGTTTTTGACAAGAACAGTTGCATCAGGAACCGGAAACTTCTCAACATTACACGTTTTAGCTACGCACTTCTTTCGTGAGACGACACATACATTGAATTCATCAACAACGTTGTTTTGAAACAGGTCTCCACATTTCATCTGAAAAATTACAAATCATAATTATAATTTGCTTTCATTGATAGACAATTAGAGGGTATGCTAACTAACAAAACTACTGACCTGACAATCAGTTTCGTCGGGCCGATTATTGCATATTTCAAGACAAGCCATGTTAGCTGCACATGATGGGTTGGCCAGGCATTTCCCCAATTCTGGCCTAAACATGAATAATTAGTACTTTTGTTGTCCGTTATTTTCTAAATGGTTGTCAGTGCAAGTTGATCGACTTTTTTTCTTTGGACCTCTACCTTCTTTCTATACCATAATTATTAAAATTTTGTCTCTATATATGGTATATATTATTAAAATAATTAAGCAATTAAAGATTACATTCTATGTGGCATACCTTTTGTCCTGTCCTTTTTTTTTTCTAATTTTCCATTCATTTAAATCTGCAATTTGAAATAATTATAGTGGAGTGTAGTTTTTAAAAAAGTGTTTATCAGAATTCAGACACAAAATTTACTTAAGCTATTAAAATAATTAAGCAATTAAATTGTTTTTACACAGGACTTAAGCTATGTTATTCTATATGGCATTCTTTTTGTCCTGTCCGCTTTTTGCTTTTTTTTTTCTAATTTTCATTCATTTCGATTTGCATTGCCTGCATAGATATTTAAAATCAGTGAACCGTAATATGAAAATTCCGACACAAACATTGCTTTGTATAGTTGAATTTTTAGTAAAAAAAAATTAATACAGAGCCATTTTTTATTTTTATGACCAACTGTATTTAATATAAGAGTCCAAAATAAAACATGGAATAGAATGAAATAAGAAAAAATCAAAATTAAAGGGGTTTACACGGTCCTATTCAAACCGTGTATAATTGCTCTTTAAAAAATTATTATTAACCTTGTATTGATTCTCGAGATAAAAATATTACCTCACTATTTTAAAAAATTAGCAGTTTTATAATTTAGAATTGAAATAAGTTTGGCGTGGTAAATAATTTATAATAAAATTTAATTTTGTAGAACTCTAATCAATATATATATATATATATATATATATATATATATATATATATATATATATATATATATAATGTTTGTAGGGTTTAGGAGATCATAAATTTGATAACCAGAGAAATAAGACAAACCAACCTGCACTCCTTCAATAAGCAACCAAAAGTTTTGAGAGCGTCAACTGCTTCAGCTGATGGAACTATCAATAATAATGCAGATGCCAATATCCCTGCAATTTTCAGATTCAAGCCCTTTTTTTCTTTTAGCTTGTTTTCAAGAAACTTGTTTGTCTTGCCTGAAAATTGGCTCCAGCATCTTAGCTTCCCACAACTTGTTGTCGTGATCTCAACATTGTAATTATGTCTTGAAATTCTGCGATTTGGCAAAACTTTCCACACACTTCTTAATCTGACAAGTTGTTCATGACACACGTATGCGGTGTTTGCAGCCAAAGCCATTCCTTCACGCCTTTACTCTCTCAATTGTAATCTAAGAATGAATAAAATATAGTATTTATTATTTATTTCTTTATTAATAATGTGGTTTTGGTCCACTAATCTAAAGATTAGACTCCATTATTACTTGTATGGATATCGTTTTAACAACAATTATTTTATTATGTTTCTTTCTTCTTCCAGAGCTGGTTTCGTTACTGTGTATATATATAAAAAAATTAAAAACCCACACGTGCTTTTATTCGTACTTAGTTCCCCACCCAACCAAGTTTGTCCCACCTACAAAAAGTATTCAATTATTTCAAAAATATATTAAATTTTTATATAATTTATACTTTAGTACCATATTATATCTATCTAAGAGAGTTTTAGACAAATTTGTACAGTACAGTATAGAGATATAATTAAAGACATGCAAGTATGTTAACTAAATAAATATGTTGTAGGTATGAATGCAAATAAAAGAATTAATTAAAAATTCAATAATGAAATGATACCAGTGATTAATAAACCATGAAATGTAGCAAGCGTTTGCAGAGTTGTGGAAAGAATAAGAAGAATATAACAAAAAGGAATAGCCGTGAAGAAGTAAGAAAGTGTAGATGGTAAATAAGCTAGCAAACCTGGAGGGAGAAGGAGGAGGAGGAGGAGGAGGAGAGGAAAGTGAAGTTCATGACGGGACAGGAGATGTTGATGTTGAAGCCCTTGAGGAATCAAAAGTTTACTTGAAATGAACAAATCTTGTGGAATGTAGTATCATAACGTGGATTTATTTTTCGCCTATCCTAGCCATTCTTCTTGTTGTATTTTTGATGGTTGAACTTCCAATGTTTTTTGTTTTAGTTGCTAGACTTTTTACATTTTGGTTGATCAAGTTAGAAAGGATTCCCGGAGAAGCCACATCATTATTTATAAGCACTGGGAGACAGACCACATCAGCAGGTTGTACCATGTGGACAACTAGAAAAAAGAAAAAACAAAAAGGGTTGCCGAGAGCCCCCTTAGCAGTCCATGTGAAGACGGATCTGCCTATAATTAGAATTTGTAGCTTGCCTTCTTTGCTTTGACGGTGCTCATCCACTCATTCCACAACTTCTTATAAGTGCAATTATAAGACAAATTTATTTTTAAATAAAAGTAAAGATGGTATTGATTTTTCTGAGGCCCGTATCAATCAAATGTATACTTTATAATTACAAAATAAAAATGGACATAAGAGTTGGACAATTTGAAAATTAAACCATAAATAAAGACTGATTAGCGTAAAATTTTGGAAATTGAAAGTAATTCCCATGTAGTATCCAATACAATCGGCCTTTTATATCAATGGATTTCATGTATGATATATGCGTCTTAGTTGCACTAATTATATCTATTATTATATAAAAAACAGATTTTTTGATTTTCTTTTAAAAGATTGATTGTAATAAAAGAAAAAAAAACATATAGACGATGAAACAATATATTAAGACATCATAGGAACAAGAATCTTTCTTTGAAAAAAAAGAAATAAAAATGCTGTGAAAAAAGAGATAAAATACATGCTCTAAAAATTAAAGAAAATATATGCTGAGTAAAAAACCTAAAAAAAAAGAAAAAAGTATATGATAATATAGTGCAAATTGAATCAATTATAAAAACAATAGATAATTGATTTTGATATGGGGATTTATAAAGGAGACGATTAATAAATTAACGATGCAAGTTATATTGAGTCTTTCTCTGAGCACTAAATTAATGTATATGTGGTCGGCAAAAAGTGAAATCGACAATCTCATGTTTTATCGTACTGTGCATGATAGAATGCTCAATCATTGTCATACTTGATTCAAAATTTGATTTTTTTGTAATTCTAAATAATCACGTCACTCAAAACTGTACAAAATAAAATCAAGGAATTCAATGTGTTAATAGCGTGAAAGCATGGTTAAGAATGCTCCAGCACTCGAGGAAATGAATTTAAATGATGGGTGAAAACTGAAAATGACACCAAATATGGCAGCATTTGCTGACTTCTACCATCAATTTGTACTTTTAAATATCATCCTAGTAATTTCATTTTGAGTCCCGACCTTTTTTTTTTTTAAAAAATTGTTTCATTTTAATAAAATATATAGTTAGTTTCTACTCTATTTTTAGATCACCCATAAAAATTTTGTGAAAAAATTTAATTTTGAATGTAAATTATTTACAGAATAATTTTAGACCGTTTATTTTATATTGTTTTTAATTCTATACATTAACAATTTGCAAAAGATTAAATTTGATCTAAAAAATTATAAAATTTATTTATTATTTTTTTTTTGTAAAAAAAATAAGAAGATGGTCCAGATTGAAATGATGTCTAGATCATCTATGATTATTGATTTTATTTTCCATATACTCTTTAAAAGATATAATTTTCAAAAATAGGTTTTTAAGTATGTAATTTAATTTGCATTGTCTAAAAAAGTCTCATAATTTTATATCACCATTAATTAAAGAATAATTGTTAATTAAAAAAGTGAAAAATTATTATAACGTAAAAATTGCAATAATTAAATAATATTGGGCAACTGAAAATACTCCATAAAATTATTACATAATCATTAATTTGAAAATACATTAGAAAGGTAACAATATTATTGAATTGACACATTACATAACCATAAATTTAATTGCTATGAGCAGGGGAGGACTTGGCAGGATGGTCGGCGGCTCCGATCCGGCATCAGAAATATTAAGTTAATTTGTGTGAAGTAATCATATATTAAAAGGTAAAAAACTAAATTTTGGAAGTCCCAAATTAATTCAAATAGGAAATATGAATTGTAATATTAAAATTTGACATTAGGAATTTAAGTTTTTATATAGACATTGCAATAGTCACGGTGGCTGTGGTGGTATCCCTCCATTTCAATTTATGACGACACCACTGATTATGAGTACTATTTTGATTTTGTCTTCTTCTGTTTGATACTTAATCAACATCATATTCATATTGTGTATTGGAATTGACAGATGATGAGTATGCTCCATCAAATCCTGTCTTTATTCTTTTCGGAAATTGAATAATAACTTGTTGGAATTTTCCATTTTTGTAGTTCAAACCAAAAATTGTATTTCTTCTTATTGTTTAGCATTAAATTTCATGACCTACCTCTACAAAAATTGTATTTCTTCTTATTGTTAGCATTAAATTTCATGACCTACCTCTAGACATCGTAATGGCCCGGATTGGCCCGTGTGGCCCAGCCTGCCCACACCCCGGTTTGGTCCGTCATTAAACCGGAACTAGTCGAACCGTGACCAGAACCGATCGGTCGGCGGACCGGTTTAGATTCAATGTTTTTTCGAACCGTAACCGTTACGAACCGTGAACCGTTGTCTAACCGTTGATTAATTGGCCCCCTCCGACCCAGCGGTTTGGCGGGCCGGTTCCGATTCCACTACCCTTTAAATCGTGGCCCGACGGGCCGAAACCTAAAACCGGCCCGGCCCAGCCCGTGGCCACCTCTACCTACCTCCATTACATTGATCATAACATCCATCAAATGACTGAGTTGCTTTATTGATCCCAAGTCATCTTTTTTTTTTTTTTCATTGTTCCTAGTTCTCTTTTTATTAAGCCGAAAATATTTTTCTCACAATATTATAAATTTGATTTTAAAATGTATATTTTTTTAGTTGGTGCTAACTAAATGGATCCTTTGATATATTCCATCATGCACTTATTAAAAGTTTATCCTATTCTTATTGCCATAAAACCAACAATCTATGTGTATCTTCGGCTTCAAGTATTCCATCATTAGAGTTGATTGCATCTAAATGATAATGACAAAAAAATTGTGAGTTTGATGCATTATGAGTTAAACTCCTATATTTTCAGAATTCGAAATTCTTCCACCAAATTGTGATTGAAATTCATAAATTAGAGTACGTGGATAATAACAAAGTCCAAAATTTGAAATTTGTGGTAAGTCTAAAGTGAGAATTTTGATTTTGAAAAAATTACAATATAATAGTTAGGCATAAATTGATTGGGATACACCTTTTTGTCAAAAATAATTTTAAAAGTAAGGAATGGCAATTTTTGGGAAGCGTTAAATTGAGAGAATTGGATATTTACAGGTAGGGGAGATCAAATTGAGAGAATTAGACGAGACAAAATTAGGATATTTATAATTATATTTTAGGATATATATTTAAAATAGAAAATGAAAATAAATAAAAAAAATGGAAACTGACGCGACCCGGAACGGATCAACAACAACGCAGATACTTGCTTGCTTTGATTAGAGCTTCTGCTGACATGTCGTTGCTGTACTAAATGCAGAAAGCAAAAGTTGAATTGGTCTGTCGGCAAGTTTTTTTATTCTTTGTTTGTTTGTTAGATATCCATTATTTATTTTCCTAATACTCTAAACACAATTTTTCATCTGAACCCTAAAATTCCTCTCAAATTCAGAATAAATGTGAAAATAATTATAATTAATTTTTATAGTAATAGAATAACTCCAATTAAACTACCCATTCTTTTATCATTCATACATAAATATTCCTGTATTACTTAAATGTTTGTTTAGACAAAGTTCCTTAAAATTAGATAATTCAATTTTCCTTTCACATAACTTTTTGAACTATAATTGTGGATAATTATTTTTAATTTTAGCATAAATATATCTATTATAAGAATATTTATGATATTTTAACATTATATTTTTTTAAATAATTTAATTTTCTAGAAATTGATGAAATAAATCAAACGTTATTTTTTCACTTTTTAAAAATAACTTTTTTAAGAGAATTTAATTTTTCAAGAAGTAGATCATTTAAAACAAATGATGACTTAATATCATCCAAAGTTTTTCTTCTACAAATGACTATAAAATAAAATCCGTTTTCATGCATTCAACATAAGAATCACCATAAGTAAGGCAAAACATTCGGTTAACCAAAATCGAACTTGAAAAAATATTAACTGAAAACTAAATCAAAAATTAATCAGTCAACCCAAAAACTGACTAAAAACTAAAAATGAAACTGAAAAAGAAAGAAAAAAGAGAGAAAAACAAACCGAAAGAAAATATGGAGAAAACACTAAACGACATTGTTTTGTAGGTTTAGTTCGATTTTATGGTTAATCGAACTAACCAAAATTTTCAAAAATACTAACCGAAAACCGATAATAGTAAAAAATTTGATTAATCAAAGTGAAATTTTTTCGGTTTTTTTGTTCCATTTTGGTAACAACCGAATGTGCTCTACCCTAACCATAAGTTACTAAAATTGCACATGTTCTTAACTTTTTAAAACCACATCTCATTCTTATATAAAAGTACTTTCTTTCTAAATTCTTCGTTCAACAATCAAATCAAATAAAGTAATTACTTCCTCTTCTCCTTATCTTCGAACATTGTTTTAAAGAGACTGATACCATAATTTACCCAATTAAATCTCCTAAATTACAAAGAAAATAAGAAAAAAGGAAAAAACTAGAGTTTTAACTCCTCTTTAATTTTTTTTTCAATATTCAACGTTTTCATTTCAACATTGACCAATAATTTTTTTTAATTACCTAAACCATCCGGAAAAACACTAATAATTAGAAGTTAATTTTTTTTTTTCTAATAACATCTTAATTTGAAATGTATATCACTACTCTTTCAGAAATTTAAATTCAACATACTTTATATATTATAGAATTTAAATTAAGTTAGTTCAAAAAACTAAATTAAGTTAGAAAATAAGTTATTTGCTATTAATTTATCTAAAATTTAAATTTAACACATTTCATATATTACAAAATTTAAATTAAGTTATTTTAAAAAAAATTAAATTAAGTTGGGAACAATTCTCTAAGGACAAGGTAGATTTTTAATAGTTTGAATTATTTTTTCCATAATGCTGTTAAATTATATGCACGTATTTTTGAAATTATAAATTTGATTTTCTGTTATGATTCCTAATACAAAATTAAATTTATGATCCATTAAAACTTATTTGAAAATCGCACCTCATTTAAAAAAAAAGTGTATGGGGGGAGGGGAGGGGAAGGGGAGGAGCACCATTTATCACTGTCCTTATTTTTATTCTATTGCTCAAATGTTCTTGTTTTTCTGTCAGAAGAAACATCCATACGGCGATGCGATTGAAGGTAATATTACTTCGAATATTTTATTTCTATTTTCAAATTTATAATACCAAAGATGAATTATTAATTTACAAATTGTTAACATTTTATATTTCAATTGGACAAGGATCTCTAATAATTAATTTCTTTTTTTATTAATTTCTAAATCATGATTTTCTTCTAATTAGAGACAAAAATAAAAGCATATTTTGCGGTAATATCTAGAGTGTTGGAGCTAGCTGTAATCACCTAGAAAATATATTTTTTTTCTTGAGATAACACCAAGAAAAAATCGGCTTTGGGACACTGCTTATAAGTACACATTTACAATCTTCCCACAGAAAACTTTCAGTTCGATTTTGTCTTAAGTAAAAAAAATTAAGGTAATAAGCTTATGGACTGAAGTTTTCAGAGTACTTTATTAAGGGGATATGATCAACCAAGGATACCTTTTCCTCAATCTTGCCGCCTTCTTTCTTTTAATTCATGTCTCGTACGGAGATAGACATCCACCGGAATCAGGTATTCACTAATTTCTTAACATTTTTATATTACTGTATTGCACATACATCACCATTCATTACTTCTAGTTAAGGTTGGATGTGAGATTACATTTACATCACCGATCATTACTTCTCGTTACGGTTCGATGTGAGATTACATTTCCTAACATAATGGATCCTTTTAGTAATCACGAGCATTCTCTTGTTTTTGCAGTCTTTTGCTCACCATTAGACTTCAAAAAACACCCTTACGAACCGATTGGAGAATGCATAGGTAACCAGGAAAACCTCCTGGTTTTTGGAAGTGTGAGCACAACAATTTGTTGCAGAAATGTGCTTAACGTCGTAACCAAAGCCTTAGCATGGAACATATACAACAAAAGCTATGACTATACTTTCATTCCAGAAGATGAATGGACAAACTGCCTTGGCTCCTTTCAAAAACAAGACTCAGTTTCATTATATTCATGTGGTTTTGAAACTCTTTACAATGGATCTGGAGCCTGTTCGAGTTTTCGCTTGTCAAACATCAAGAATGATTTTCACTTCGAAAATGCTTTAGCTGAGTGTTCTCAATTCAACTCTTCAACTTTCAATGATGCTTGCTCCGGTTGCACCACTGCATTAATGGGGGCAACTAATGGTCTATCAGAAAGAGTAGATGCAGGCAAGGACGAAAGAGGAATTTGTGCTATAGCATCTGTTATTTATATCGCAGCTGCAAATATGGGTGATCCATCTTCCATTGATGATTTCTATAGGTGTTTGCCAGCCTTAGATGCCTTTGGTATGTTTCCACATTCAGTCTCATGACTCGGGCTCTGTTTGAAACAACGTGGCAGAAAATAACTTTTTGTATTTTGATCATTCTAACTATTAAATTTTCATCTAATGCTATTGGTAACGACTAACTAATCGCCATTAAAACAACTAATTTTCCGAAGAGTGTCTTAGCTTGTATTAAGTACCGCTTGTTCTTTTCAGTTACTGACATTAGTTTTCTGTTAATCAACAGATGTGGGTTATGACAAAATCAAGCGTAAGTTGAATTGTTCTCAACTTTCTCTACTAAAAAACAAGCTTTCATTTTTCAGAAAACACATAAAAAATCCTTTTTTTTTTCTTCAACAGATAGCACAGCGAAGGCAGCTTTAGCAATCCTGATTGCAGTTGCAGGATTAATAATAGTAATAGTTTTGACAATGTATGTAACAAAGAGCAGAAGAAAACGCGAGCCTCTGAAGCATATCATTCTATCCAAAGATATGAAGGCATGGTCTAGTCTTTACAGATTCTCCAAGGTAGAAATTGAGAATGCTATAAATTACAGAGATGAGAAAAAAAGCTTGGGAAGAGGAAGTGCTGGCCAAGTTTATAAAGGGATTTTGCCAAGTGGACAAGTTGTGGCTATCAAACATATACATCAATTTAACACTTCAGATTCTTTCCAACGCGAAGTTGAAGGTCTTTCGCGAATTAGACATCCGAATCTTGTTTGTCTATTTGGGTATTGTATTGATGGAAAAGATCGATATCTAGTCTACGAATATTGTTCAGCAGGGAATTTAGCTCAACATCTTCTAAGTAATAATCCTAATCTCAAAATTTGAGCATATTTTTTTGGTTAATTATTATGCACTGAACTTAACTTTTGCATATTTTCAGGAAACGACAGAGTTTTAACTTGGGAAAGAAGAGTAATGATTCTAAGAGAATGTGCACTTGGGCTTAGATATCTTCACCATTATATAGATGGATGTATTGTTCATAGAGATATCAAGGTAATATAATTATTAAAAGACAACATTTATGAATTTGTTAATTAATGGTGCTAATTAAATGTTTAATTTCTGATCCAATTTATATAGCTTACAAATATTCTGTTGACTGAGAGTTTGGATCCGAAGCTGTCTGATTTTGGGTTGGCAAAGATGTTGGGAATGGAAGAGAGCAAAGTATTTACAGATGTAAGAGGAACCATAGGATATATGGATCCTGAATACATGAGCAATGCTAAGCTTACATGTGCTAGTGATATTTACAGTTTTGGTATAGTTATTCTCCAACTCTTATCAGGACAAAAGGTTATTGACTTGGATCTTGATGCTAGAGACCAACTAACGCGAAAGGTACTATTGTTATATGTTCAGACTTAAAACCCTTACGTGAGACCACTAATAGACCAAGCTAATAATCAGCGAGTCATTATATATGGACCGAATTATTTCATTATTTTCAATCTTAGTTTTCGAGATAATTGTAATCCTCACTCAATCTAATAACTTGTGTTGTTGTTCTAGGCAAAGGATGTAAATTTGCGAAGGCGTCCTGTTACAGATTTTGAAGATCCAAGATTGAATGGGAAACTCAACAGATCAGATTTTGAAGCTATACTACAAATTGCAGTTTTATGTGTTGCAAAGTCAAGCAAAGGTCGTCCTACAATTGATGTGGTTTACGAGGAGCTTGACAAGGCTTGGAAAAATACACTTGCTGACATGGTTTGCTAGCTTATTAATTAACATATGACCTTCTGTTTGACATGTTAAAATTCCACATTAATTTCTCAGATTATCCTAATAAGATTCAACTTTTTTCATTGTTAACAGAATAAAACTGTAAGGTGTGAAACAAGCTCATTTGCAGCAACAGCATCCATGTCAATGTCGCTGGACGAGGTTCCTGTTTAATTAATGACTTTAATTAACGTTTGAGGCTCTACAAATTTGGATGTTTAATTAAGTTATGGTGCTCAACAAATAATTATGATGAGATGTAATATGTAATGTTAGCAAAGTCATTTGTTATGTAAATATTACCGCTGTGCAACATTGCTTAAATTTGTAGCCTATCAGGTAAATATGTGGCTGTAATTATTTATAGTTGATTATTGAAATTCTAATATATACTATATTTTTGTGAAAGAAGAATATAATTTTTATTAATAAATGAGATATACAAAAATAAATAATTGATAGTACTTCATTTTAGAAGATCACTTCTACATTTGACATTTGACTAAAAAATTTTTTTTATTTCAAAAAAGGGTAACGCAAAAAGTTTGGAAGCTAAATTTTCGATATTTTGGCTCATACCTTCTTTTTTTTTATTTTTTTTTAAATTAATCATATAAATTGTTTGTATGAAGTCTTAAAATTAAATATAGTGTATTGTAAATAAGAAAAAAAAATATAATGTTAAATTTAGAGTTGTATTTAAAATATAATATAAAGTTAAAATATGAAAACTGTATATTTAATGTTGAAATTTCTGCATAAACAATTTAGTGAATTATTTAAAATATTAAAAAAATTATTGGCGAGAAGTATCTCTCCAAGACTTATAGCCGTACCCTTCCAAAAATCTTGTATTTTAAAAGATTTTGGGCAACTATGCGGGCAATAGTAATGTTGAGCATATATATATATATATATATATATACAATTCGTTGTTGAATTGTCATTGATTTATGTTATTCTACCACGTAAATATATTTTTGAAATTTTTGAATTATTTTGAGACATTATTGTGCCTCTAATCAGGGTAGCTTAGTAAACATACTGCTTAAACTTTAAAATTTATTTTTTGAATTTCATCTCTGATTGTCTCCCTAATTAGGGATTATTTGTCACTAATTTACATCTCCAAATTCTGGCACCCATGTAGTCACTAATTTGCGACAAGCTTTTTGCTGATTGTGTCTCTGATATTTTAATAGAATTTCATACTTAATTTATTTTTTCAATTTTATTGCTAAATCTGTTGCTGATTGTCTCACTAATTAGCTAGAAAATTTTGTCGCTCAACTTTGCATTTTCAAATTCTTCACTGATGTAGTCATTAGTCATTACTTGTGTTGCTAATCTGCGACAAGGTTTCGTTGCCAACGGGTTAGCTTATAATCCAAAATTTTTGATTTTCCGCTCAAAATTTTTCACTTTCTTTTTCATAAAGGGCCTAAATTTTAGAGAAAAATAATTAAAGGATCCTTCATTTAAAATTTTTGGACCAAAAGGGTCCTTTTGGATTTTTTTAACCGTAAAAGGACTATTTCTAAATTTTTAATGACTAAGACATTTCTCTCTTTCATTCTTCACTATTTTTTTTTTTTTGTCTACCATTGTTCAACTCTTCATATCTTTCTTTATGTTTTTTCTTTCTTCATTCTGATTCCGATGAAAATTCATTCTTGTTTTTCATATATGTTCCTCCAATTTTTTTTCATAATCGATCGATGCGTAATTGTTTTTCTTTTCTTCAAATACAAAATCACCAATAATTATCCGAAAAATTTTGAATTCTCTGTCGATTTGATGGAAGAGCGTATAAGCGTATCGAAACAGATATGTGTAAAAGAAAAAATTATAGCAGCTAGACAATTCAAAGATCATTGTTCAATTGAAGATTCCACCTAAGAAAAAAAAATAAAAAGCTTGATAACATAAAGTTGGTTATTTTGAGGTAATTTGGGTAAAATAGGCTTATTAATCAAGTGGTTATCTTCTCTCACATCCCAAGAAAAAATAACAATAAAAAATTCATTTGGGGAACGGCAAATACCATGGCACTAGTAGCAGCAGAAAACAAAACAATTCATGATTTAGAGCATTGGCAGGATTCCTTATCTTTGTTTCATCTCAAATCTATCTTTTTCTGCTAGCTTTAAAGTGCTTATATACAATTATAATCACTCAAAATTTTATTTTAGCTTATAATTGTTTAGCTATGCATTAGCTAGAAAGAGGTACGGATAAGCTATATAATAATTTATGAATTAGCTTCAAAATGACAACGGGTTAGCTTGAAAATAACTATACATTAGTTAGGAAATAACTATGAAACAAGATCTTGCATGACTATGAGAATAAATTAGCTACGAAAAGTGGTAATCAATGTGTTATCTACTGATTGGCTACGAATGAGCTACAAATTGTTTGTAGCTAATTTCAATTTTTTTTTCTAGTGTAACTATTACAAGTGGCATTTCAATTTTTTCAATTGAAACTACACATACTTTAGACACAAGGGCCCCCAAACTTATTTTCTTTCAACTTTAGGGATCTTATAATTTTTATTTTAAAAGGAAAAATGCTCAATCTACCCCAAAACTTGTAGCCAAGTACCAATTGTACCCATATTTGAACTTTTCATTTACAAACAATCTTGTTTGCATTTGGCCGATTTCGCTCATAGTAATTGTGCGTGAAGCTCACAAAATGCTAGTGGCAAATAGTGCCATCTCTACAAACTATTTGCATACGGTCCAAAATATTTAAATATGTACTAGACTAGAACAAGTTATCACCATTGATAAAAAATAAAAAATATACAATTACCGTACACAGGTGATATAAATTATAAAGTGAGTACGTGGACCACCCGCAACAACAACCTAATCCAAATATAAGCGACTAGTAATTACTAAATTATTACACACCAAATTAACAAACCAAAACCATTTTTCTTCCTAATTAGAAAACTGTTTTTTAAGCCATTTCTTGAATAAGCTTCTATAATCCATTATGTCTTTCTTCGGTCAACGTCGTTCCAATCGCACACTGTATAAAATAAACTCCCCCAGCCACCCCATGAGTCAAGAATGCTCGCCCACTACGGTTAACCGCCACAATTAACCGCTGATTCGATTCACTACTATTCTCAATTCCATTCTTGGGTTTCAACCTAAAGCAAACTTTCTTGGCACCACAATTTCAAACCTCTTGTCATTTCTTACAAATGACTCGAACCTCCTGGCTAAGTTAACATCACTTCTTATATGGTACATAAGATTGGCTAATCCATGTCTGCGTATCACAATCCAAAGCTTTAAGGCTTTGAATCTTCTGCTTAATGCAATTTGCCAATCTTTATAGTCTATTACAGCATTTGTTTCACTAGTGGCATTTTTTAAGAATTCAGCTTCGCAAGATAATGATTCTATTACTAAATCTGGCTGCTTGACCCATAAGCAACAACAATCCATATTAGTAAGTAATCATTTATGTGGGTTCATGCTTATTGAATCAGCTAATTCAACGCCATCTAAATAAGGCCTAAACTCGGGACAAATGCAAGCGCTGCCTGCAAAAGCCGCATCTATGTGGAACCATATCCCGTACTCCTTAGCAATTTTAGCCAATTCTTTTATAGGATCAACTGCACCACACCCAGTTGTTCCTACCGTGGCACAAATATATAATGGATGAAACCCCAATTTTATATCATTTTCTATAGCATCTAATAATGTTTGAGTTGACAGTGAAAATCCAGTAGAAAATGAAGTAGATAGGATTCGAAGATTAGAGGAAGGAATGCCAATTAGTTTAGCACCTTTAAATAGCGTGCTATGTGTTTGATCAGAAGCATAAACGACCAGTTTAGTAATTTTATCCCCACCAATGGCTTTTAATGCTTCATCTCTTGCTGAAGCCAAAGTACACACTATAGCCTCACAAGTACTTCCATGCAAAACTCCGCCTCCGGTGCCGGAAAAGAGAAATGATGATGGAAGATTTAATAATTTGGCCATCCAATCCATTACAAGAGATTCGAGTTCAGTTGCTGCGGGAGATGAAAACCAGTTAAACCCAACAACATTGAAGCCTGAACAAAGCATTTCTCCGAGAAAGCCAGCATTGCTTGCATTTGCTTGAAAATAAGCGAAGAAATTAGGACTTTGCCAATGAGTTAAGCCTGGTATGATACTATCTGTAACATCTTTCAGTATATCTTTCAATGGTTCGGGGAAATACGGCGGTGAATCAGGCAATTTGGAGAAGAGATAACCGGGTTTCATTTGGCTTTGAACTGGGTATTTTTCTATGTTATTGTAATAATCTACAATGAGATCAACTACCATGTTTGATTCATCTTTTAAGGCATTGGGGTCTAATGGAGCAAAAGAATTCATTGAGAGACTACCAATTTTAAGGTAATTGAGGAGAATTGTTGTTAAGAAGCTTTTTCTTGTCCTTAATTAGCATTGGACAAGCACCTATTTATAGCATGAGCATAATTGGCAGCACCACCCACAAATTGAAGTGTTCCTGTCATTTATGTTGCATTGATGGCTTTCAACTAACACTGAGGGTAGATGAAAATTTGCATGGATAAAAAATGGGGAAGGACATATTGAATAGGAGACACTCAATATAAGTTGGTGGACCACAAATGAAAATTAGCCACACCGGCGGCCGGGCAAGTGACGGGTGACGATAATAGAAACTTTTCTTACGATTTATGCAGTAGTAGTAAATGGAGGAAAGGCCAACTATCTCCATAATTGAATCGTCCAAATTTTATTACTTTCTTACTCAGAGTATCTATTACTCTGTTTATCTAAATCATAAAACCTATATAATTTTTACTTGTTAAAAACGATTCAATATATTGGCTAATTTTGTTTACAGCACTCGGCCAATAAGTATTGATATTCTGAAATGCTTACAATTCAATTTTATTTTAGTATAATATTTTTACGAGATCACTCAAATTTGTGCACACAGGAACTCTATAGAGAGAGGCCGGCGAAGAAGATGATGCCAAAGAAAATTATTCTGGGGATGAGGTTATTTTTAGAAATTATAAAAATTTATAAATATATTAAAGCAGAAAAAGAGAAATTTAGAAAACATCCGTGTGTTTAGTATTTCAATTTTCATTTTTAACAATTTTTCAAATTTTAATTAAATATAAAAAATATATATATCATCGTATATTATCCTATCTTCTCTATCTTTTTACATTAAATTAAATAAATATCAACAACTTTGCTAAATGATCACACATTACTAAACATTACCCAATTATTTTTTTCCCCCACTCAAGGGAGGGGTGAGCCAAAATTAAGAAGCAGCAACAGTAGATACAATAATTAAAAGGAAATGGTCATTTACAATAATCCCCAATTGCAGCTCTTCAGGATATGTACGGTAGATATCATTAACTGTAAGAAGTATGACTCCTAAATATCCACTCTTTCAACGCCATTACTAATTACTATCCTCATCACCAGAACTTAACTCAGTTCCAGAGATAATATTCAAGAATGTCTTGGTAGCTTGGCCGACAGCATCAGAAGTCTTCTTTGCAGCCCCGGCAACAACAGGTTGCAGTGAGATGATTGGCAGGTTGGCCCTCTCTTGAATCATAGCTGACACACAATAAAACCCACAAAAATTAGTCCTCATAAACTGTAAAGCAGTTCAGCAATTGAAGCCTGCTCTCATAGACATAGCACAAGAGGTTAGAGGTGTAAATATAAACTTCTCTAATCTCTGCTATGGAACATTTCTAATATACCCAGAAGAAGTACAATGAGGTATCTGGAAAGCAAAACTCACAGACGGTTTGCTGATGAGCGAGGGTGCCAAACTGTCGGATCCCAGCTTCAGTTGCTTGAACAACTTGGGTTGATTTGTTGACTCCATCGGCTATCTCATGGCTGCATGTCCAATTGGATAAAGAAACTTACTTCACATAGTAAATACAAATAAAAGAAGTACTAGAGACGACATTAAATAATTATTAGAGGAGATAAATCAAAGAGAAATTTTGATTGTCACCTCAAATCACTTAATTCCAATGTAAGATCGCTGATTTCCATGCCTGAAAGCCTAATTGCAGCCATTGTACTAGGAAGTTCTTCACGAGTTACATCTGCTAACTTTGAAAGAGCTGTTGCGGCTCTTCCCATTGCCTAACAAAATAATGGTAATTGGATAAATAAGAACTTATGACTAGCCAAAGAACAAAAATTCCTTATATTAACTAACAAGATGATTTATATAATATTATGCTCCACAAATAGAGCACCAGAATCAGCAGAAAATGTCAAGTACACGCAAGTATAATGTAAGATTCATGTAAAAGGGACCTCATGGTTAGAAGGTGGAATTAAGAAAACTTAATATAGCAAAGAGAGACCTTTCTCTCTTTGCCAGAGAATCTCAAAGTATGAAAAAGAGACTCTGATTTTTGGTCAAAATGTTCATGATAGGGCCAATTGATCAAGGCCCAAGCCATTTAGAGCATGTTTCAAAAGAAAGATATCCGCAGAGGATAGCAATGGAATATTGGATTGAAAATTAGGATTCGCTTGGGTTCCCATATCAGCACAGTAACCATAGTTATGTGAGAGGATATGAAATATGGGCTTGGCCGGATAACTTGCAATCATTCTATCCTTTTCCTAGTATCAAATTGCTCTTTTTTCATTGTTCATTAATTTCTCTAGTTCTTAATTTCCAGAAGCAGTAGTCTCAATAGACATTGTTATCAATCAAAGCCTCCTATACTCATCAGCTCTTAATTCTCTGTTGTTTGTTGGTTATTGCTGGGTTACTAACTCAAAATTTCAATTATGGAAGAGACTGATTATGCCGTAGCTTCTAAAAGTTCCCAATATAATAATGTGAGAATAGTGGCAATACTCCATTGTTCCATGAATTTCAGCTAATCTGATAAACGATCAAAATGATGCAAATATGAGAAGGCAATAGCAAAAATAAACGGATCCTACATATCACACTTGGAGCATGAAAAAGCAATACATAAAAGAAATTGTAAGCAAAACCAAACTTGACAAGCAAATATGCCAAATACTGTGACTAGAGTTTATAATAGAATTGGACTTACATTGAGTGTTGGGATGGCAGCAATGACAAGGCTTGTAAATGCTACGGAGGTCTGCAGGCAGTCAAAATTATAAAACTGATATCAACAAAAAAAAAAAAAAAACAGTGAACAATAGAGAGCTTCTTTATTATATAAAAATATATTTTGATAGGAAAATTTTCTTAATTTAGCCAATAATATCAAGTAATTCATATGTTCTAACCTCTTAATCACACTCAGGCCACACAAAACCATATTATGCAAGTGGGTAGTGGCCAAAAGTTAATCACTTTGCAGTTCTTAGCAATTTATAACCACAGCATAGCCAAAAATCGTAAATTTATTCAAAACCAGTGTACATGTGATTAATTTTGAAAAAAAAAAAGGCGAAATCATAGCAGCTAGATAATTCAAAAATCATATTTGAATTGAAGATTTCATTTAAGAAAAATAAAAAGCTTGATAACATAAAGTTGGTTATTTTGAGCTAAAATGCTATCATTTGAAGGTATAAACTACTAGTGTATCAATTCCATTAAAATCCAGAAGAAAGAAATTTCATACCGTGCAAGCAATAAACGACAAGAGAAAGAAAGCTTGGTTACTCAAACTAAGCTTAGTCGAAGACGGAAAGTACGAGGGAACAATCGAATTTCCGACTTGCACATTGAAATTCCTCTCCAATCCCTCTTCGCCGAGATTTCCATTTGAACTCGCACCCGATTCGGCGGTGGAATGAGACGATACTTCATTGATGGAATGGGAGTGTTTGGAATTAGAAAAGCAAACAGGAATCAAACGACAAGGTTTTGAAGAGAGAAAATTTTTGGAGAGGAAATGATTGGAAGGCGGAGGATTGGAAGATCTGAGAAATGGAATTGAAATCCTGGGTTTGAAGAAATTGGATAACCCAACGGAATTCGCGGCTATCAGATTTGGTTTCATCATAGGATTTTGAACAGAGAGAAAACAAGAGACTCGCATATGTTTTCCTCTGTAGCTTTAGGGGGAACCATTCTTTAGCGGTGCCCCCTACTTTTTCCCTAATGGAAAATTACTATTTGCTGCTAATTGTTTGCTTAATTTTAAATAAATATGATTTATTATATGGTTCCATTTTAATTTTTATAGTATGTAATACATCAATGAATCTCTCAACTGTAACTTCATTAAACTTCTTTTTTTTTAATAAAAATTAATTGTATATTTAAATGCATTTTAAGAATATTACTATTTGTTGGTTAGAAGGACAAAATTGGAAATGATGAATATCCATGAACATTAACATCAAATAACAGCAATACATTCTTCAACTGACATTCACAAACAGAGAGGGAAGGAAAATATAATATGGCAGTACAATCAAAAGGTTTAATATATAATATGGCAGTACAATCAAGAGGTTTCATGGTAAAAGGAAGTGCTCCCATATCAGCTTTAAGTTGTCTTGGAGCATATTAGAGACTGAATCCCGATCTATTCCCTCCTCCTGACAATGGAAACAATTGTTAATGAAAGATACAACTCTCAATGTGCAAGTATAGTGGAGTTCAAACCTTAAATTGCCACGTTATTCCTTTCAACTTCAAATAAGCTTCATTTGTAGCTTCTCCAGTGCCTGTCCTAAAATCATATCGATCAGCACGTCTTACTTTGAGCCTTACCGATCTATTTTTGTAGGTTTTAGCTATAGTATGCCAAACCCCGACCAGACCGTATCTACTTCCAGAAGTGGTCTTCCCAAGAGGCCATCTTAACCCACCCTTCACTTCTGGATCCACAACTGCAGAACTAATCAGATCTCTTATGCCATTCATCTCATCATCCTGCAGTACAATTATATAAAAGTTAGGCACTTCCCATGATGCATCATTTATATATCACAAGTTCAAAAATCTATATCAGAGGATTATCTTCTTAATATTAGAGATATTTTAGCAACTCCAATCCAACACCTCACAACTTGATCTACCAAAGATTTTCGCTTCCCTTCCATTCAATTTAACTAAAATAATTTCTATCATCCGTTGACACAGAGAGTTAGCACTGTCAGATTAACTTACAGTTAGAGCAGTTAAGATTCTCTTAGTGCATAGCATTAGCCTCAGGTCAAGATTCTTATCAAGGCAAGATATGTCGGTGACCATCTGACGCACTTGGTTTAGTTCAACCTGCAGTTAATATGCCAATATTTTCAAGTTACCTCCATAAACAAGCAGAAGTAAATTAACAAAACAAGATGTAACAAAGTATACAATGTGAAAGTGATAAGGATCAATTAAATCCAAATAACGAAGGCCGCCGACAAATTATATTTATGTCAAATGTCAATGAACAGATCATATTTGACATTTAGCACCACAGAGACAATACTCTTTACTAAGCAATAGAAAAACTACCTTGTAGAGCAGAAGCTTTTTATCTGCGTTCACATTACATTTGCATGAAATAGTTGAGTCAGGCTGGGTGTTATCAGACAACTATACAAAATAAGAAGTATCATTAATGAGCAGAAAACAATTATCAAGAGAGAAGAAAAAAGAAGGGTGCAGCAACGAGGAATATACCTTTACGTGATAGATCTCCTTCTCTTCTACAAAATCAAGCCCAATTTTTGGAACAACTTCATCTACAAGCATGTCCATATATAAAGAGGGAATATTTGTGTTAATTGATCTTTTTAATCGTCTCAAAATTGTTTCATCAACCCGATCTTTCTCAACACTTCCTAAGCTTAGTGAAGGGCTCCTGCATCACAAAAACCAATGTAATAAGTTTTTACTCGCCCATAATCTGCTAGCATCCTGATTGCTGAAAATGCAATATGTACAAGAATGTTAATTTGTTATAAGGAGGGAAAAAGAAAATGATTTGGCAATATTTCAAGCTCACCAGAAGGTTCCTATCACATGTCAACAACTAATGCATCAAATACCAAGCTCACAGTTTTGATAACTCAGTCAACAACTCCACTTTCTAAAAATAATGTAAGGAAGGAGTTCAGCAATATATTGCCAATGTAAAGTTTGCCCCTTTCTTCAGCAAATGCCAAACTTTAAACACTTAGCTGCTAAAAACTCATTCCTAGAATCATGGGAATTTTATTTATAACTCTCTAGGGATGCAACGCTGAAAATTAAGTTCATTGTAGTTGGAAGCTTTTGTTATAGCCTTAGTTTCTGGGAAACGAAGAAGTGAAAAGTATGTATGAAAAGAAAATATATAAAAAAAAAAAACAAGCTTTGCTATTGAACCTTGCTTTATAAATTAAATAGTGTCAACTAAAACATAGCAAGCATGCTAACATATGAAATAGAAACCAAAAATCAAAGGAAATTGGAGTGCTTACCCATGAAATAGAATTTTACAAAATCTAGCAACCAGTGTTGGCTTAACTATTTCCGATGTCTGATAGTCCATTTCATTTTTCAGAATTTCAAAAGAAGAGAGCAAATTTTGCTGTACATTCTCTGCTATAGTTACCCATGGACGAGTCAAATGATTGTCTTTCACCTCACAATACTCTACAATAGAAACAATAGTACCAAAGCAAAACAAAGGTCAACCTCATAAATCTGTTTGAAAATAACACAACGGAAGTAGAAAATAAATGAGAATAATCTGAAGGCAACTACTAACCATCAGGTAGACTACCGTTGACCAAGACCAGAGGTTTTTCTCCTGATCTGCGCATAACATATTCCACAGAAGCTGGCTCAAGATGAATCTGAGGGGGGAAATGGTTATCATCATCCAAACCAACAGGAAACCATCTAGATACAGCATGCTCTGCATAAACAATCTTTCCAGTCCTATCTATTTTAGAATCTGATGATCCCAAATTCAGATGTTTCTTGAACAGAGGAACAAATGTCTCTGGAATTGGGGATGCCCTCCCTTTGCCATGCAAATTCCGTTTATGTGGAGGAAGGTAGGCCATTAATTAACAGTATCTCTTTCCCAACGGACTGCCTAACATTGTAAAAAAGAAACCCAGGATGAGAGAACAACAAAGATACTGAAAAATCAAACTTTAAACCACCAATACCACAGAGCAATTTAAAAAATACACAGTTTAAATCGATTGAAAAAACACATTGAACCCATTTTCTTAAATTTGAAAATAAAGTCCCCTAAATGAACTTTCTCTTACTTGCACAGATTCGTGTCCATCCCCATCATCTACTTGCTATAGTTAAAATTCTTTATATGATAACAGTACATTTTTGACAAACTAACTACACTCATATTGGCTTTCTAAAGGCTTAAATTAATTCTCTCTTGAGAAATTATACGCTAGCTACATAGAGGATTTCAGTCAGATATCTACACTCAAACATTCTACCCCTGAATCATTGCTATCCATCCATAACCACACTGAATAATTTATATGATCACTTTCCATTTTACAAGTCGAATTTAGAAAAACATCAAGCAAGCAAATATCAAAGTAAAATTTTCTTTTACTTTCCTAAGATTTCTAGGCAAATAAACATAGAGGTTAGACTATACCAGCAATACAAGGCACTGGAACAAGAAAAAACATCACGAGATTATATGCAATTGAAACAGTACCAGTAAACCAAAAAGCCTAACTCGCTGTTTGGTCAACCAGAGAAAGCAATAAAAGAAACACAAGATTTCAACAACCCAGAAAATAAGAACTCCCAGAAACGTTCTAAATACCCATTTAACTCCCAACTAAATGATGAAGCTAAAATCTTTAGACAAAGATAATATTACCTGAGAGTTGAAAAACTAAGTAGTGAAAGTTATGCTTTGTTTCTGCATTTAGAAAGAGACTCAAGTGGGTACATATATATACACAAACGCTGGTGATGACATTGCAGAACACTGACCCACCTACTCTTGGCTGAGAAGGTGTTCATCTACTTCGCTAGGAAGGCGTTGTTTAACTTTTGTAGATTCTTCTTATTGGGAAAAGAGGAATTCATTTTAAAGTTTTACGAATTCGTTTCGTGGTGATCAATCATCGCCAATTTGTCTTTTGCCGATTGTACAAACAATGCGCAATTAACATACTCGCTAATTTTGCATAAGTCATAAGTTTAACAAGTTTTTTTCTCCCAAACGACATCACTTCGACGAGTTAACCACCGGGCACCTTTAATTTAATTGCAATAAATTATTATTTAATAAGTTGACAATATTACTTTTACAAGAAAAAGAGAGAAATTATTGAAAATTGTAAAATGTATTTATTATAGGGCGTGAAAATGATAATTTTGCTTTGATAGAATTTAGGGGGGGAAGGCCTTTTAAGACGGGAGTATTTAGGGAATTCCAATTTTTATAATTTGATTTATACTGAATAATATTAATTATTTTGTATATAATTAATAAAAAGTTACAAAATTAACAACTTATGTTAAAAAAAAATACACCTACTAAATGCAAATATAAATTATCTACTTTGTCTGACTTGGTCAAAGAAATTTAGCATGTGGAGGTAGAGCTCTCGGGTAGAGACGAGCATTCCTGTAGATTAGTTAATTTTAGAAAAAATTTTAAATAAATTAGATCATTAAGGGAAAAAAATTTACTCGAATTGGCTGAATTAACTATTCTATTGACTAATCGCACTTTACAATTAATTTTGAATTAACCGAATTTTCCAAAAACAGAAACTTTTAATTGAATTATCCATATTTTAAACACAAAATGAAAGTGCATTTCAATGCCAAAATTGATCTGCTTCTCAACAAATTTTCAGAATTCAACTCAACTATTTTTTAGAGATTTCAGTTGCTTTACAACTATAAAAAAAGGCTTGCATTAGTTTGAAAAAAATCCATTTAACCAAAACAAGAATAAAAAATCCAAGATGCCAATTACACCCAAATGGACCACAAAATCATAAACTAATTATGCAAACTACATTACATAAATTCCAAAAACACTACTATACCTAATTCCAATAATAACATAAATGAACCAGAAAATTTAATTAATCAACAAAAAATTAAGAGGAAAAAGAAGCAGAAAATGAAAAAAAAAAAGAAATTTATAGACTAGCATGAAAATAATTTTTGAAAAGATATAAAATCAGAAACCGAGAACAAAATGGAAATCTAAAATCAAACAAAACGTGAAACCTTGAGCTTGGTTTTTGATATTTAAAAGGGTATAGCAGACGGCAAGTGAATTACAGTAGTGTTGAGAAATACAATGATGACAGCTAGAATTCGCATAAGGAAAAAGGCTGAGAAGAAAATGTGATTCACTTGATAAAATTAATTTGTATTTGTATAACTTAAAAAAATGCAGTGTTTTTATTTCGGATAATTCAACCGAAAATTAGTTTGGCTGAATTAACCAAACATTTTTAATGTCTTGGCCCAATTAAAAATTTTTATTTCTTTAATTAAGCCAAATTATCCAGTTTGGCTGAACCGAATGTTCATCCATACATCCTGGTTCAAAGCCCCATAATAGCTACAAAATGTGTCATTCCCTTGAGTGTGTATGTTATATATATATATATATATATATCATGTAGTCAATAATTGTAAGAGTGTCGGCATCCCGGACAAATGAGGTCTCAATTTGATTCCTACAACTTGCACTACTAGTTTTATTTTTTTATTTTTTTCAAACTCACAATACTAGCTAGCACTAATAATCTTTACTGTATTTTTCTTCTTTTTAAATCAAGAAACTTGGGCCTTATGGGCTTCCTCAGCTTGGTGGATTTCCAACTGACTTGGGCTTCCCTTGATTACCAGGAATTTAAGCCTTTTGCTCAAAAAGGTATTATACAGCAATTCTTTTTTTTTTTTTTAAAGTTTTTGACGAATTTATTCTTTCAGAAACTTTGCTTACTGTCATTCTCAAATCTAATTAAGCATCATTTATATCAATTAATCTCTCTAATTAAACCTATTTAATTTTCTCAATTCCATGCAAATTGAATTGTATAAAAGCAAAAAGTTCATAAAATGCATAAACCATCTTTTATAAGCAATTAATAAAAAAATTAATGAGTTTGAATATGAAAATTGTTATTGCAAATGTGAAAGAGAGAGTATTTAGGATTACAATTACAATAACAAACCATGGTTGGAGTTGACAAAACAATTTCTTTGTAAAGGTGGCCACAGGCCGGGCTGAGTCGGTTCCTAATCTCGACTTACCGGACTATGGTTCGAAGGGCAGTGAAATCGGAACTGGTCCGCTGAATCGCCTGGCCGGTAAAACGCCGATTAACCGGAGGTTTGGCGATTCCATTACCATGTCTAATTTCTTCGTGGCGCAAAAATAACTTCGTGTATATTTTATATAATTTGGTCAAACAAATAAAATATATGGATATATATAAAATATAGTATCCCCCAACATGTTCACGTGAAGAAATCTTCTCCATTCTGGAATGATTCTATATTTCTGCTGACTGCCATTCTCCGCAAGGCAACAGCGACAAGTCAGAAGTCATAAGCCTTGACTTTTGCTTATGTTGTCAAAGTAGCAATTTGTCTTTTACCTTAATCTTTAACCCAACATTACGCTTCTTGCCATTCCCATAATCTGAATATTCTAACAACTTTTTTGGTAAGTCAGTTTTGGATCAGCACATTCCACTCTACGAGGCTAAACCATAATCCCACATATGATTCTTTTTTAATAATATTAATTAATCTCATTTCAATCTTACAGTTATCACTCTCAACTCCAAAGCGTAAGCTTCATTGCACATAAAACTAAATACATGTTAACACCATGTATTTTACAAAGCAGCTACCCTAGGAAAGAGGCAACCACCCACGAACACTGGTGGATCCCAAGCCATATAGAATACATTCCCAATTCCGAAATTACACCACCGAACTGAACTCAACACCGCCTACTCCCCCATGTCCATCACGCCAGATCCCGAAACAAAAAACAAAAGAAACCCTAAAACTACTTGCTTTCACCTTTGCTTCATAAACCGACACAAGAACGAAGACCCGAGCCTCTTTCTCGTCGCACAACCAACACCACAATGGGTCCCCAACCAAACCGTTATCAAGGAACAGGATGGTCCGGAAAACCAGAACCACTAGAGCCCTTTGAGTCAGGAAAAAATGCAGAGTGAACGAAGGGATAAGGAGAACCATGACTTGAAATCGTGAAGAAAATGGAGTAGAAACATGATGTAGAATTGCAACAAAACACGCTAGGAAGACGTACCACAACCGAAGACCGTAACTACTACAGAGCAAAATAATTGCCGCAGAGTTCAATCCATAGATAGCCTGATTTGCCTCTCAACTTAATAGTATGAAAATTTTTATCAGTGGAATATTCGCCTAAACATATAAAATGGTTTGTTGAGTTCAACTATTTATATAGGTAAAAAAATATAAATAAAGATTTTTCAAGTTTATAAATTTCCGAGGGAAAAGTTTTCATTTTCAAAACTTTCAAAAAAAAAAAAAAAAACTCGAATAATCAGAAGTTTCTCTGTATCATAACTTATAAATCTAAAAATTAATAGTAATAATTTTAGTTTAACATTGTTTTTTTTTGTTAACATCACGTTCATGTGATTTGACATATTGGAAAATGATGACTTCATAATGTCTGCTTGATGTGATAGAAGCAGGTAAACATTTCTTGGTTGTAACCATAAATAGAAATTTTAAGGAAAAATTTTGTTTTTCTATTAATCATAGTATTTAACTAATTTATTAAGCTATTTTTTCAATAACATTTAATCACAGTTCTAGTTACAACGTAAGATTATGAATAAGGTATATCACAATTTCACATCATGGGAGTAAGGTAGCTTAAATTTTTGTAAAGTCATACAATTCTTTCCTATCAACTTGAATTTTCAGGTGAATTATATCTAAATGTTAATATTATATCAAAGCCTATCTTGCTCCTTCAATATTATGCTGTAGTGAATTTAAAGAGACATAAGTGAAGTGGTACCATGTCCTATTTTGTAGGTAAAAAATTACATAACACAAACCATATGTATCCTGAGTTAGATTTAATTTTACTTATATAGGATTAACCAACTAAATATTAAAAATAATAAAATACATTTACTTCTTTTTTTCATTGCTCCGTAATTTTTTAAAACATTTTAGTGTTCATTTATTATTATGTATTAATATAGAACATCATCAATTATGATTGAACAGACATTACCTGCTCCCATGAGTGAGTCATAAATAAAAATTAAAATGCCCTAAATTCTTAACTAACACGAGTGAGTGATTTATTCGTGGAAAAAATACCATAAATATTTAATAGTTTCCTTCTTGAAATTGATGCCCTAGATGATTTTTCAAATCATGTATAATTCATGGTTTGAAACCCCGAAGCCCGCCGATTAACTAAAAGTGATTCGCTGATGGCCCGACCAAGAAAGTTCGGTCTAGAATTGTGCATAGAGCGGTCCGGTTTAGGTTCAATCTCATATTGAACTGTGGCTCGCTACAACATATAATTAGCCGAAAACCGCTTGATCCGTGGTTAATCGGCCACGAAGTGTCCGTGGTTAACGCCCCGCTCCAACTCGCCACAAGACCCGAAGTTCGCGGGTCTAATTCCAGACTCCTCCTCCTTGAATCGCGGCCTGCCAAGCCATGACCCGTGGTCAAGTCTAGTTGGATTACATTAAAGGATGGCGGAGAAGAATTTCTTTAAAGAATAAAGATTTTGGTAAGTTTACATACTTGTTGAACACTTATCAACTAATCCGAATAAAAAAAAAAAAAAAACTGAAGCACATATTGAATTATGAAATGAAAAGAGAAAAGAAAAGCGTGACATCACAAAAGGCATGTGAAAGGCAGTGAATGAGAAGAGAAAAATAACATTAGTATATTAAATAAATTAGGGGTTACTCTTTACTCATTCTTGTCTTCAGCCGACCGCGTCATTACTTCTTTCACCCGAATCATAACTACTTTGACTTTCTAACCCTTTTCTTTTACTCTCTTCCCATAAAATTTCATGACGCTTCACAGTTTGATTTTTATATGAGAATTTACATTAATCAATAGTACTTATATTTCTATATTTATATTTTCTTTCTTTAATTTATGATTTTGTTAAACATAATAAAAAGGGTCCACAAACGAGTTTAGATGAATTAAGTAAAGACACGACAGTCAAACTTACTTTGAGCAGGCAATGAATACAACTATATGCTTTTACTTTGTGGTCAGAATTATGGAAATCTCATTTATTGTCTTGAAAATATCATACTTCTATAAGAATGTCAAGCCATTATAATCCAATTTGCCTTTCATTACTTTGTACTTGAGCCTTCCAAATTTTCAAAATCTTATTTTTCAATTGGAAGTAAAAATTAGCTCCTGTATTTAACAAAATTTGCACTTCTCATTTGTAATTAAAGCAGCAAATGGTGTGTAAATTGTCCTTAGAAGCTCTTCAGATCTCGAGTCAAGTTTAATCCTCTAAATGTACCTGCATACATGATCAACTTTGAGCCCACATATATATATATATTCACCCACTTATTCACTCACTCATATCATATTCTTATTGATTTATTTTGGTTAACTCAGATTTAGGAACTAAATACTTCAGTAAATTATTTGAAATTCCTCTAATTTAAGTCATTAACGTATAATTAGTGAAGGAAGTTAAAACCCAAATGTACCAATTTTGATCAACATTTCCGATGAAAAATCAAATATAGAAGGAAAAAGATCAAATTTTGGGTAAAGAAATTGACCTACGGATTAAAAAGATTTTAGTTTAGTAGGTTGAAAGAAAAGAAGAGAGTAGGAAACAAAACCATTATTAAGCATTTTTTTCTAAATTTGAGGAACCAAAAAGGAATTTTACTTTTCAGTTTACCCATTACTTTCATTCCCACAGCCCCACTTTTTGTAACAGTTAACCTCACAATTCTACCTAAAAAAACAACCTAAAGTCATCCTACGTATTATGGGGCCCCATTTCCTGTCTCAAGCGCAATTGTAGCTCAAGAAATATAATTTTCTTAGATAACAAAATTAAAATCTAATAATTAAACAACATAAATATTCATTTTCAGGATTTCAAAATTTAAAAATACTCCTCTCCAATTTTAAATTTCAAAAGTTTTTCCCCTTATTACTAACTACAAACAATTCGAAAATTATTCATATTATTTTTAAAAAAGAAAAAATAATTTTAGACCAAATAAAGGGCTAAATGTGCCTAAATTCTTAAAAAAAAAAATTCAAATATAGAAATTTGGACAGATATAACTTTTTTAAAGTTTTTTAGCTAAAAAAAAGTTTTTTTACAGTTTTTTGGCCTAAAATAGTTGTTTTTTTGAAAATTTATGAATAGAATATCAACAATGCTATGAACATGTTATGAACAATTTTACTGTTTGTAAATGTTTGTAAATATTTTATGAATAAGTTAAAGTAATATTTTTGAATTTTAAAATTTGAATGGTTATTTTTAGATTTCAAAATTAAAAATGGCTATTTATGTAATTTGTCCAATTATTAATGGATATATATCTTGATTGCACAATATTTTGAAGTCAATGCATTTGCAAATAAACAAACAAAGCCTAACCCATTTATAAAAGAAGAATGAGAAGTGAAAAAATTCAATTAATTAACTGTACTAGTAATGTTTAAGAGACGGTGAGGGTGTAAAAGGGATTATGGTTGTGTTGGAAACGGGTATAAATCTAATCCAGAAAAAGGTCCAAGAAAGTGAGCTCTATTTTTTGTATATTATAATATAATCTGTAAAGTTGACTAAAAGGCAGACCAAACAAACAAACAAACAAAGCCTAACCCATTTTTTCTGATTTATTTTTAATTTTAATTTTTCATTTTTTACTTGTGGGTAAGTGGTTGTTTGGTACAATAGAAAGTAGTACTAGCACAGTAGCACTACTGTATAAAGAAGTGAAATGAAATGTATCTTTCCTTGTAGATTCTCACTGCAAATTGCTGAAGCCTGAAGTGATTGTGGAGAGGAGGAGATAGTGTTTGTTTCTTGAGAATCCCCAAATAAACCCCCTTTTTCCGCTCTCCATCCCCTTTTTAGATACCAACCATCTCTTCGTTCTCTCTTCAGCTTTTGTCTGCACTTCTTTTGTTTCTTTCCCCCCTCCTCCCTCTGTTTTTCTTCTTCTTCTTTGGCTGCTTCTGCCATATATGGATGTAAGCTAAGCTCTCTCTTTATGTTTCTGTTTCTTTTCTTGGCTTCTTTCACAAAATTCAAATGCCAAGAATTCAGTTCTTGAACACTCGTGTGCCAAGAAAAAGAAATCATTTTGCGGTTTTCCATTTTTAGGATATGAATCTCAAGAATCTGATTCTTGGATATTCAGTGTCCAAGAAAAGAAGTTTATTTTTTTTTTTTCTTTCTGAAATGCATATGTCTATATATCTTTTTTTTTTTTTTTTGGATTTAGGAGTGGAAAAGGAGCAGTGGACAAATTCCAGCATTTGGAGATTGGGAAAATGCAAATGAAATGCCAATAACTCAGTATTTCGAAAGTGCAAGACAAGCTGGTCTGATTCGATACAGTTCTTCTTCTGGAGAATGCGACCAGTACATGCATGCTTCTGATTTCAAGAAACCTCCTTCTCATGATCTTGGTCCTCCTAGAAAGGTATTGGTTCTTTCTTTTCCTTTTCTTCCGTTTCCAGATTAGGGATTTGAATTAGATCTATTGATTTCTTCTTTTCATAAAACAAATCTCAAATCTTTTTCCATTATAGGATTTCAATTATAGGCTACTTATGATACGATATCAAGAAATTCTTGAAAATAGTATTATCCCTAAAAAACACTAAACTAACAAAGATTATTGGTGAAATGTGATTGTGATTATAAAAAATTAATTTGGTAACAATTTTAAATTTGGGAAGAAGTGGGTAATGACGAAAAGATGATGTAGAAAAGCATAATTTTGGAATTAATGATGATTATGGTTGGTTAAAAATAAATATAAATAATGTTTGGCAGGCAAGAGGAAGAGAGAGGAGAGTCCCACATGTGAAAGATCAGCAGAAGAAACAAGGCAAAGTCTGTGACGTGACTGAACCGCCAAGGAAACAACAACAGCAGCAACACATTTCTGTTTACAATGCTAAAAACGACAATGTCGTTGGCACCAAATTGCCTGTTAGGCAACCTAAACCGGTCGATGAAGATCTCTATAAAATCCCTCCGGAGCTCCTTCACTCTTATAAGCGGGTCAGTTGCTTCTTCCATCTTGCTCTTTTTTTCTTTATATTTTGCTCTTAGTTATGAATTTTTTTAAAGAACATGAAGAAAAAAATTTAGACATTTGATTAAATAAATAATCCAGCGGCAGTGTCAATATATGGCTTGACTTTAAAATATATAGAGTCAATCTGTCCCTATCCTTGGACTTGAGTGTTTTATTTGGACACTTTTTATAAGCACTTGGTAAAATACTAAAATATATATGAGTCGGCACAGACTTATAAAAGCTCGTATAAAATCTAGCCGAAATTTCGAGCTCCTCTAATAAATTAACCAAACCCCAATATATATATTTTTTTTAACTACAACTTTAGCATTTTCCAATGAGCTAAACTTTGAGTCTGATTCTAAAACTCAAAATCGAACTTGATATAAATTCTTTAGAGCTCGACTTGGCTCATTACATTTTTTTTTTCTGAAAATGCAAAGAAACATTTGTAGTGTTAGTTTGGTTCAGCAAAAATAATTATTTTGGAGTGGGGAGATTAGTATTAGCTTATTTTAATGTTGTTTCTTGAAAGATAGAGAGGAAATTGAGGAAAAAAGCATGCACAAAGTGGACAAGTTAGGTATATGAAGACTTTTTATTTCTTTATTTCTTTTTTTTCTAGTGGATGAAGTCTCCATTTTCTTCAATTAAGATTGAAAATATTGAGTGTTGGTTGGATATTTGTCGACCAACTAATTTTGATTTTAGTGCATATTGTGGGGTTCTAATCACACTGAATATGAGGTCTCAATAAAATTGAAATCACGATATTTTTTATTTATTAATTTTAATATTTTATGGTCTAAAATAGGCCTAGCTTGCTTACAAGCCCATAAAAGTGTGAGCTTATTTATTGACTCAATATTTGACTTAATTTTTTTTTTTAAATTTGTTTTGATAATGTAGAAGAAGAAGATGTCAGGGTTCTTTTCATGCCTTGTGCCTAACTGTGCTTCATAAATTTGCATTTTCAAGAGCCATTGTTTTTGTGAAAAGATAGTATGTGAAGAAGATGAAGAAGAAGAAGCTTGTAACAAAGAAAGGTCTAAATTACATTTTTTTTTTGGTTTCCCTATATTACATAACAATGTTTAATGATGGTTGATTAACCAAGACATTAATGAGAATATATATGTTTATGCTCTAATTTCACTTTCTTCACTTAAAAAAAAAGATTAATCTTTTAAAAATGTGAATTTAACAATTAATTAATGCTACTGTAATATGATGATTGCCTATTAATGAATAGGGAGAGATTAAGCATGGAGGAATCTCTCTCTCTTCCATTATATAAGCAAAATTACCAAAAATGATTATACCTACCATTCCCTAATCTCAACTCTTTAAATAAATAACCGAAAGTGCATTTGTCTGGGCCTAATATTCTAATCATTCCTTCTTTCAAAGTTATGGGCTTGAAGCTTATGCAGTCGCTCTAATATAATGCAAAGGAAATGGTCTATCAACCTAGAAGTGAAGTGACGTGACCACGGTTCGGTTTGGAACTGTGAATCCGTGAACCGACGGTTCACGATGCATGACTCTGTTGAATCTTGAACTAAATAATAGTACTACAATTTAAATACAGTTGGCGGACAGTTTAGCTCAGCACCTCAAAAGCCAACACAGTAATTTAGTGATAATATATGACTTCTTGAGTCCATTTGCACCCATTTAAATTGAAAATGACACCGTTTGGTATGTAATAGATGTCCCATTTTTCTTATCGTATTAGAGGTTTGTTTTATTTTAAGTTTATTATTACAGAAAATATTTCACTCTACAATTTGATTGTACATATGGTTTTGAAATTACAGTATTATTGGTATTTATTTAGTCAAATGGCATGTGAGCATAATAGTGCTGAATAAAAAACTGATTAAACGAAATCTTAATCTCTGGCAATTACTCCTCAAAGTTGAATACATTTAGGCCGATTCATACTATTAGCCGCCGTCACCGACAGAAGAAACCTTTATTTTTTTATTTTTTTTTAAAAAAAAGAAGAAAATAAAGTAAAAGCAAAAGGAAATTGATGGAGGTTTGTGGCTAAGTAAACATGCTTAACTTGTAATATAATCTTGAGATTACTAAAGTAATTGGATTAATGAGTCAGGGCATGATAAAGAGAAATTGCACCTTTTCTTCAGGATATTATACCACCGTCTACATTTTGGCAGCATACTATTAGTGGAATAAAATAAATATATTGTATTACCTTAGTTACATTGTGCCGACACTCTAAAGTTGGTGGTGGGAATATTCAAATTTACAAAACAAACCTATCTTAATCATTTCCTAATACTTTTCTTTAACATTCTCAACCTTCTGATCATTTCTAATCATGTAATTGATGCTTTATGAATTTTCTTTATCAAACACTCTAATTCGCAAAATTTGGAATAAAATCACATATTTTACTTAATCATTACTGAAACTGAAAACTGGATCCAAAATTTTGATTGGAGAGAAAATGAATAGGCAGAATGTACAGTATGAGCTATGTGAAATAATGACCTACTTAGGGAAGCAAATTTGTACAGCAAATAATCTATCCAGTTATTCAAGTTTTGTACTGTCATGCTGTATGAGAAAGTGAAATTACTCTATGAAGCATCTCAAGAATAGCACCGGCTTTTCTCTTAGCTCTTGAAGTACCAGTTTCTGCAAGTTTCGTAAGCGTACTAAACGCATTCTCCTCTTCTCGAATGTCCCTGAACTTTGATCTGTCGTTAAAACAGATTACATACAAGATTCCTACGCAATTCTCTTTGCTTTTCTCCGAAGTGCTACTGTTCCTAATTAGTCTGAGCAAGCAAGACACTGCTCCCAATTTACCCATTTCCTCAGCAGCCTTCTGATGGCTCGCGAGCAATGCGAGTATAAACAATAGTTCATCTACAAGTAAACCATCCATGATCTTTTTCAAGATGATCGAAACTGCCCCATCACGAACAGCTTTCCTTTTATTATCAATGAATAGGCAAAGATTGGATATAGCAGCTGCAGCATCCTTCATTGCTAATGCACTCCCTTGTTCTAAAAGTTCAATTAGAGGTTTTAGAGCACCACATTCTCCAATTAGTACTTTGTTTGATTCATGAGACGACAGTGTAAACAAAGCTGCTGCAGCATTTCTTCTTGTTTCCATGGTTCTGGACTTTAGAGACTCGACGAGGAAAGGGATAACAAGAGGGTTTTCTGGTACTATTTTCTTATTATGTTCAGGAATGGATATGTTTAAAATTGCTGTAACCAAATCCTCTTGTAAATCAGGATTGGCAGTAGCGTTGTCAGCTGAAATTGGATTCAATAATTGAGACATTGCATCAGTAGACTCACCAAAGAGATCGCGAAATGATGGGAGCTTTTTAGTAAGCTGCCGAATTTCTTTTGCAGCTACTTTTTGATCAGGAAGGGAAGAAGATGACATTTTCTGAAGCAGAGAATTTAAGTTTCTTATGCCTGGATTAGCTGCTATATCGTTTTCGACATCTTGAACAGGCTTGGCAAGATCAATGCCTTTCTCTTTGCGCCACTGTAATATCATTTCTTGAACCAATTTGTTAGGAGTAAGAATAGTATGAGAAAGGACTTGTTGTGTTTTTGGACATGTCCGGTGTCCATCACTTAGCCACCGTAAGATATAAGGTCGATCATATGTCTGCAAATCAAGAATTATATCAGGAAAAAAAAAAAAGACGAACATAGGTCGATCGTAATCTTGATTCTTATTTTATGCAAATGAAGAAATTAAATAGGTAGCAGAAAAATATTTTGAAGAACATATTAACAGTATCAGTCTAATTGAATTCAAAATTAAGAACTTTAAGTTCTTGCATGATTGGATTAAAAATTCAAGCAGTAATAAATTCTAACAATTGACATAAAACCCTTCAATCAAAACTAAAAATAAAGAAGTTCTCGAATGTATAATCAAACATAATTTTAACGGAAAAAACAACTATATATATATATATATATTAAGAAAATAAGAAAGAAAAACAAATTGCTAACCTGCCCATTAGCCAAAATTACAGGGTCATTCATGAGCTTTTTCGAAATGGGACAAATAAATTCATGAGGAACAACATAATTATCAACCACTTTTAAAGAATCATGAGACCGATCCTTCAATTTGAGTTCTTTCAAAGCATTCAAAACCTTTATAATCTCATCAATTATTTCCAAGTTATAATCTTCCACATCAACAATAGCCTTTACAAACAGGTGAAGATGTTCCCTTAAAATACGAATTTGTTCTTCTACTTCTAAAGCTTTTGCCATTAAAATCAATGGAGGGTTCAAGAAGCCAACAGAGAAAGAAAGAAGAAAAATTGAAAAAGAAACCAGAGGCTTAAGAAATTGGAAAGATTAGGAAGCATCATCAGGTTTCTTTCAAAGAAAAAGAAGAATGAATAGAAGAGAAACAGTTTTCATGGTGTGCTTCTGTTCTTCAGTTGGTGGCTTGTCCGTTTCTTGTTTCTCAACAACCAATATTTTGTTTCCACGTATTTTAAACCAAAAATCTACATTATTACAAGTTTCTTTCTTTACTTTCCATTTTTATATGTTCAAATCAATAAGCACATGAAATACACATCATCTTTATATTGTTCACATTGAAATAATTTGATTATTTATTTATTTTTAACATTCTTTTTTCGATTAATTATAAAGGTTTACGTTTATTATTAAAATTACAGAACTGACATTTATTTTGCAAAATATTATTGTATATGGAAACAAGACATCATCACACACAAAATAATAATTAATTAAGAAGGGATTTCAATTTAATGTTAATTTTCGTGGTTTTTTTTAGTATATTTTTATTTTAATTTTAGTTATTTCTTCAATTATGAGATTTCCACAGAAGTAATTTATGTCTGCATTTTTTCTTTAAAAAAAAATAATTTAGGTTCGTAGCCAAATTAATATGACTAGACCATCTTATCTATTGTTTATATTTAAAAACATCCTAATAATGGTCCAATTATCAACTAAACAACATTTTAAAGATTTATTCAAAACTTAAAATGATTAAATAAGAATAACAGTTTATCCAACATTTAGAGTATCATATCAATTTCATAGTTATTTTATTTTGGATGCACTTCATAGTTACAATTTTTTATATATATATGCACTAATAAATTATGTTAAAAAAATTGTTGGATTTTGTCATTGCCAATAATAAATTTGGACACTCATCTTCAATCACCATATTAGCTGAATAAAATCTTGTGTGTTTGATTTCTACAATCTGTTATGGCTTTCTGTAAACCATAACTTGATGATTGGAGTGAAATTAATTATATGAAATTAGATAGTGTTATTTTTCTTCTTATAAATAATCGGCAAGGTCGCTAGCATATCATATAATTTCAAGAATCCTATTTCGAAGAATTCACTACAGCATAAAAAGAAATTAACCTTATTCCTCTCATCTTACCAGTCAGCCATATTGAAATGGGTTCTCCTTCAGGATTTTGACTAGAAACAAATTTCATCAGCGGCAGAAACCCAACAATCAACCAAGCTGAAAGAGAGGATTTCCTGCTGTGGTAGGATGCGAGACACCGTGGTTTTTTATTTCCATTGTTTAGTAGAAGATATTTTTCAATTAGTGGTACATTTTTTTGTTAAACACCCAAAATTTAGGGTATTTTGAATGGTTTGGTTTAAGTCTAGCATCATAACTAATAAAACTATACTTGTATCTAAATCTCGGTTTAGTAAAATAAAAATAACTTTTAAATTATTAATTCAATAATACTAACAACAATAATGAATAATGCTAAACCATAATACAAATTTAGGCCTTACGGCAAAAAAAGATTTAGGCTTACCCGCCTGCAATTCTAGGTGTAAATTTCGGAAATAATAATGATGGGAGAGTTAATTAATTTATACCTTTTGCGTTTTAGGAATTTGATTCCATTAATTAATGGGGTAAAAACAAGCTTAAAAATAATAATAATAACAATTAATGAGGTTAACAAGTTCCATTTTTTTTTTTTTTAAGAAAAGAGATCAAGCCTAGTAACCCCTCCTAGTAGGCTACAACAATAGCACCATGAATGGCTTGAGCGTCTGAAAACCATTACTAATCAAATTACTGGACTGATGATATTATAATACAACAAAGAAAATAATTATGGTATCTTCCAAAGAAAATAACTATGGTGATTGAATCAGAATTCCCCTGAGAAGCAAATGTACATTAATGTTTAGCAAATAAGAGGGACTAGAATGCGGATGGAAGGTGAAAGTTGAAGTTGAAATGAATCATTAATCATAAACAAATGAACTCCCATATTTTAGAACCCAAAAAAAGAAAACTTTATTCGTTTGAATGAAAAACAGAAGGAAGATTATAACGGGAAACAAAAACTATATGAACGTAATAGAGAGGAAAATATGACCGTAAAGGTTAACAAGGCCAAGCTGATAGATTCAAATCCTCATCAATGGGCATCAATTAAAGATATGAAGATAAAATGCTGGCCAAAATTCCTTGGAAAATCATCTTACCATCGCGATAAATTCTTTTGTCTCATTGAGTACCTTCCTTTCTACACCATATGGCAAACCTTGAAGAGATTTGGACCTCCAAAACTTCATATATTCTTCAGAAACACTGCTGCATTCTTTTGGAAACTACAAGCAGAAATGTTACATATAAGCAAATCCTAAATAAGAAGCCAATTTTTCATGCAAAGAAAAAATAATCCTCAAATTTAGGGAAAATTCAATGTAATGCATTTTTATACATTCACCTAACAAAATAAAAAAAGGAAGCCATTCTAATCAAGCAAACCTGATTGATTATCTATTGCCTTTGCCAGAGTAGGAATTTGAATTGAACACAAGATATCTCAGGTGCACACATCATAAAAAACGTATTCTTTCTGTTGACACGGAAAAAAAGTACAACACTAGGAAGCACTTACTAAATAGTATGATTGCACAAACTGAAATGTCATTTCTATTTTTAATTTTAACTATAGTGCCATGCCTATACATTATCAGTTGAACTAATGCAAATTCAATGTCTTCATGTCGAGAGTTGAGAGCAAAACGAACAGAATCTAAAATAAAATATAACAGTTAAGGATACAAAGGAGGATACAGGTGTAGAATAAAATTGCTGAAGCCTGATGACTTCCTACTGCAAATTGTATCGCAAAACATTGTTAAGAGAAAACTACACACAGAGGTCAAATAAAACATATTTAAAGTGTAAAGAGAAATGATAATGTCTTACCCCAAAAGGCACCATAAAACTAAGACTTTCTCAAGATAGTAGGAATTTCTCAATCCATCAGAGACTCATTGCAACTTGTCGAAATTTTAGGGTCTCACATGCTTACTGACAGAGTACTCATCATCTTCACTTGTGTCATGATATTCAGCAGGATCATATCTATCCTTTTTTTTACCAATGGGATCATATCTATCCTCAAATCCGTATTTTCTTAGAAACTTTGAACTAGGATACTCATCTGAGTTTCTTTGATGCCTATCCCCAGTATCCAACTTATCACCATCATTTTGTTTATAGGAATTATTGGTGGAACGTGAAGAATGAGATGACTTGTGGGTATGATGATTGGACTTGCTTCTTTTGCCATGATGCTTGGAATTGGTCTCCTCTGAATGATCTTGTTCTTGTTGACAGCTACTCTGTTCATACAACCGTCCATGACTTCTATGTCTTTCTGGAGTTGCAGAATAATAATCCCTACCATGTCTTTCTTGAGTGGAATTTCTCTGATATTCTACATGTTCAAGGTGCCTATTGCGACTGTACTCATGTTGTTCATAATATTGAGATGAAGTAACCCTCATTGTTCCAGATCTGGCGCGATCATTAGGTTGTGAGTGTTCATAATAATAATTTGGAGGAGCTCTTATCTTTTCATAAGAAGTGCTATTGTCTTCTCTTAACCCTTCAACATCCATAGTATTGTTAGAAGCAAAGGATGTTTTGGAAGACATCCCTTCCACTTTAGCTTCCTTCTCAAAGCAACCAATACCTCCAGCTTCCTTGATTTCGTCCATGTATTCATCTATTATATCCCGCATTACCTGTAAAAAAAATAACGCAGAAATAAAATAAGAAAAGCTCGGGCCTCTTCAAAATGACAACCAAGCATAGAGGAAGAATAACAAGTGAAAAAAGGAATGATTGCTGACTGGATTCCTTCCTCAAATACAAGTTATAAATTCTTGCTAAAGAGTAATACAAATCCCGAACACATTCTAATTCAGACTCACAATGTCTGGGATTCTATCATCTTTGCAACTGAGGATTAATACTACAAACAAAACGGTCTGATAATTAGTAAATGTGTCTGCTACAACATGAAAAACAACTGCCAAACCTGCAAGGTTGTCCTTTTCAACTTCTTCCCACGATATGACATTCTTCGCCGTTTGTAATCCCTTTCCTCTGCCAATAACTCCTCCCTTGTTTTAGTCTTATCCATATCCTGGTTAAAAAGTCCATAACTTATTAAATTTATAAGGACATCAGTCAATAACAAGGAAGCAGTAAAAAAGCAAAAAATATGTTTTCCTACTAGGTTATCATCTTCCAAGAGGCGAACCTTCAGACAAGTTCCTAATGACATGCTATTTATACAAACTTGTGAATTCTGACTGATATACTTCATCTCATTACAGGAAGATTCATGTATACACTTCCTAGGTAAGGAGCTGCTACCCAGCAGAAAATTTAGTAGAGTGGGAATGAACTACAGTTCTACAATTCTAGATGCTTGTTTTGAAAGATGCACAGAAACAAATCATAAAACCACATAACATAGGGAAAATCATCATGTTTCACCAAGTAAGCTCAACTCGCCAAAGTTTTTTTTTTTTTTTTTTAAATGAAGAACTTCTGAAGGTTCATTTTTAAACTGGCTTTTCCAGCTTGTCAAAAAAGTACCATTTCTCACTTAAGCATGCACTATTAGCAGAGGGTAGTAACTGGAGTTCCAAAGTTTTAACTTTAAAATAAACTGCATTAATCAGTTACAAACCCCTTAGCAGTATAAATTACTCATGGAAAATGAATCATTATCTTTCTATGTAGTACCTGGTTACTTGATTGCTTTGAAGGCAGACCATCATGGTCAATAATAGATCTGTAGTTAGGACGTTTTGCACGCTCCTCATTGGCTCTTTTTGACATATATTCATGATCGGCAACCCTGCATGTCGGAATGAATCTCATCACACGTTGAGCATGCACCACAAATAACGGACTGTAAAAACAATTAAAATAATCTCACAGAATATTGGAAACTGAAAAGCAGATCAAGGTCATCAAGCAAGTCGAAAAATTATAATCAGAGTCAGACACCAGTTCAAAAAATCGCTTTACCAGTAGAACACGTTAAACAATATTGATCAAGGAAAAATGGTAATGCAGCATGATTACTAGAGGCACATGTCTTGATTATACCCATTAAATATGCAAGTAGGAATGTATCAGTGTATTTTGAAAAAAGCAAAGATAACTAAATACTAAGAACTTTGCCAACATTATTGATCAATGGAAAATAACTAAATCAGCTACATGAAGCCATTGACATCGTAACATCCAGTCAATAGCTAGCTCTAACTGCTCTTCTCCTACAAACTATCGAGCAGGAATAAAATAATAAGAATATAAAGAAATTTTTCCCACAAAAATAAAAACAAAGGCAGTGTAATTGTGACCCATTTGATTATTCATGCATTTCAAGCATCAAAGTAGCATAGATGATTCCTCTAAGCACATGCATACTACAATTTTGGGATAGTCTAGAGGTTATAGTAAAAGAAAAATCCCTAACAAAACAACTTTTTAATTAAAACACTGGGAGGAATAAAAAAAAAGCTATATTATGTTTCCTGCTATTTATTTAATTGAATTTGCTTTGATGTCACTATAACTACCAAAGCACTATCATACGAACATAATGCTTGTTTATTATTTACCAATTAGAGATATTTGTGAATAACAAGCTTTGTTTTGCAAATATAAGCTCATTAATGCATTGTTAGTGTATAATGAGATCCAAACATCCCCCCTCTCAACACACACAAATGTAAGCTCGTTAATGCATTGTTAGTGTACAATGAGATGCATGATTGGCAAATCTTTAACAAGGAATGACGAGATCATATCAGACATTGACTCAGTAACACACCAAAAACCAACGGATCACAGCATGCAACAGTAAGGAATGACAACGAAAAACTAATAGGAGCTTGGATTCCTGAATCAACAATGTTGAATGAATTGCACAACAAATAACTATACATACAAGTGCCCACAAAACACTAGCCCATAATAATACTTTAACGAGCAACAAGAAAAAGCATCAGTATATGTAATTTGGAAGATGCTTGGAATAAGCAGCCAAATATTTTCTTTTTATTTTTTTAAAGAACATTGAGATAACCTTTCATTTGAGAGATTGAAGTTATGACATACTAGCATATCATTATACATATTTCAATTAAAGAATAATGCAAAGCATAACACAAGAATGGGAGTAATGACACACCGGTGATATGTTGGTAGAGGTTGAGACATCCTTAATCTCTTTAACTTTGCTTCAAGTACGGAACGTTCGTGCAATGCTGCAACTGAAGCAGCTACTTGAGAGACAAAAATCACTGCTTCATCCACGCTGTCATTTGCTTTCATGCCAACTTCACAATCTACTCTCTCATTTAATTTTAAATCTCTTACATCACTAACATTAGAATCTAAATCAGTTGATCTTTCTTTCAAATTAGACTCCCAAGGAAAAAGTACATCATTAGCAGCTTCTAATACATATTTCCTAAAAATATGAATAGTGAAGCACTTTGCATTCACTTCACCATACAAACAAGAAAGCTGAGATGCAATCCACATCAAAACTTGACCTAAAACCAGGCAGTTGAAACTCAATGTTCTCTTATGTGCCTCATTATCCAAAAAGCTCAAAGCTTCTCTCATAATTGCCTTTAAACAAAGCGTAAAAAGAACAGAAATATGATCTCTCATATGCACATCAATCACAACACCATAACGAGGTGAATCAGCAATAATCCACCTCCTCAAATCAGCTCCTCTAAGTACATTCAACTGCAAAATAACACAAAAAACACCATAGCTATACATACTTGGATAATCAACCCAGCCCTCAACTTCTCTCCGAACCGCCCATAATTCTGATGGCAAAAGCTTAAACACATTCTTATCAAAACCCTTATTATCTCCATCACAGCCACCGACAAAATTTGCACATTCTAATGATAACACAGCAGGCAATGTGAAAGTTTTAGCTGAGTTATCTAAATCATTGGAGTTAACAGCACCAGGACAATCTTTGTAAAAGAAGTTGGAACTGAACTCATTGTAATAATCATCTAAAGAAAAACAAAGTTCGGCATTGGAATCCTGAATCGATTGAGAGAAGAGATTTCTGGGGGCTGTTGGGAGATTTGTAGTTTTTGGATAGTGGAGAGAATCGACAAGAGAAGCGGGGTCATCAAATAGAGGATATGGGCAACGGAGGGAGTGGAGAAAGAGGGACTCCGGAGGCATGAGGTGGTGAGGATTATAAGGACAGGCAACAAAATTGGCATTCTGAGGTTCTGCTGAGGTAGTTTGACGGGAGAAGAGAGAAGACAGAGTACGAAGGGTCTGGTGCGAGAGGGAGAGGAGGTCAGTGAAAGAAGAAAGTGCGGTAGAGAGATCGAGAATCGGAGCTGCGGTGGCGGAAGAAAGTTTCTGTTCATGAACTTGAGATTGAGACGGAAGTGGTCGCGGCGGCGGCGGCGGTGGAGGCTTTTGAACACTGGGGAAAAAGAAACTAGGGGCGGTATTAGGGATAGGGTTTTGAGGTGGGTAACGGAAGAAATATTGATTCGAATATGAAGCCGAGGAGGGATTCATGGAGAAAGGTGGACGAAGAAGAAATATTCTGAACCTGCAGAAGAGAGCCAATTTTCTTCTAGCTGCAATAATTACCGGTCAAAGTCTCACACACAGACGCTTTCTATGAGACGACATGTCGGTTGCTAGAGCACTGAGCATCATCCAACTTAAACGACAGGGGTGAGAATGCATACGCGATACACCAACATCGGTTCGGCCAAATTGCCAATTGAATTGATTGCGGACAAACCATTGATTCTACCCTAAACTTTTAGTCATTAACCACTTCTACCCAATTTCAAAAGTTTCAATACCAATTCTACCCAAATTTCGAAATAAGGGTAAAATTGAAAGAAAACTTTTTTCGATAACGCAAAAATGTTCTTCATCTCCTTTCCTTATCTAATTTTAATCAATTGATATGCAATGCAAGAAAGGGAACATTGTTCCCGGAACAATAATATCTGATTGAATTCTTGTTTTTTTTTAAAATAAATTTTATTGTTTATATTTTTCGAGTAAAATGAATTGATGAAAGAATAAATTTGGAAAAAATATAAAGTGAGGAGCGGATAAAGAAAATGAAAAAATAATAACCAAATTCGGCTGCTAAAAGATAATCTATTTGGTCAATAAAGGTGTGTTCTTTTATTTTATTTTTTAAATAATTTTTTTTTTCTTTTGGGATTGAATATTTAGAGGTACTATTTCACATGTAACAAGTAACATCATAATATTATTCATAATATTGAGATTGAGAAGTTGTATTTTTTTTAGGAAAAGGCATACACACGATTAGTTTAAATATTATTTCAAGTATGTGAATTCAAATTTTCAGTTTAAAGCTTTTTTTTATTTATAAATTCTTCGAATTAGAATTATTTATAGAAATGTAAATATCAGGTAATTTAGTTTCACTCAAAATACTCTTATAAAATTTATATCATCAAGGGTAAAATTGTTTCTTTTATAGTGATTAATTAAATTTAAATCATATTCTAATATAAAAATTATAATAAACATATATTTATAATAATTAATTAATTAAATTATATGAAATAGTGATTAATGAATTAATAATATTCTAATATATAAATTTAGGTCTATATAATTATATATGATAATTAATATAATTAAAAAAAAGAAAAGAAAAGTGTAGTTACCGTGAAAATTTCACCAGTAGCCACTCAAAGCTTATGAGAAGGGGTGGCTGCTAGGTTTGTAGGAGAAGGAGAAATAACTACAAGACCCAAATAATAACAATAACTTTGATTTTTTATAAAATTCAATGACTTTGTAGGGGCAGATCGTAATCTAGTTTAATTTTATTGGTCAATACAGAATTAAATTAATTAAAGAAAAGATAATATAAAAAATAATCAAAGCTTGTTTTAATGGAGATAATAAGTTTATTCGTGCGGATAACATATTAATGCTTTTCGTGTGTATGCATAACTTTGAGTGAGTTAAATATGATGATCAAGATATAAATAAGCATAAGTATCCTATATTAATTAGCCTAATCATAAATTTTTTAATAACAATAATGAAGGTTTCTAAACTTCCGATACTGGTTTTTGGCGTTTTGGCCGTAGCTTTCTCCTCTACCACCACCGCATTTGATCCTGCTCCTCTCGAGGATATCTGCGTAGCAATAACTGACATCAAGTCCAGTGGTAATCATAATCTTTTTAAAATTAAATTTCTACTATTGTTTCAAAACTAACAATCTTTTTCATCTGATATTTGCAGTGTTAGTGAATGGAAAATTTTGCAAGGATCCCAAAAACGTCACCGTAAATGATTTCGTTTTTTCAGGATTTAACATTGGTGGAAACACTGGAAATCAACTCGGAATAAATATAACTGTTTTAAATGTTGATGTAATTCCAGGACTTAACACCAATGGATTATCCATAGCTCGTCTTGATTTTGCACCAAGTGGTGGGTCGAACCCTCCACACCACCACCCTCGCGCCAGCGAAATTCTTACTGTTTTAAAAGGCAGTATCTATGCTGGATTCGTGACAGCTAATCCTGATCATAGGCTTTTCGCCAAAATTTTAAATGAAGGAGATGTTATGGTATTTCCGGTTGGCCTTATTCATTTTCAGTTGAATGTTGGAGCAAGTCCTGCGCTGGCTCTAGCTGCATTAAGTAGCCAAAATCCAGGAGTTGTTACAGAATCAAATGCTATATTTGGTGCAGTGCCTTCTATTAATCCTGATGCTCTTACTAAAGCATTTCATCTTAATAAAAACTCGGTGATCAATCTTCAAAAGCAAAAATGGATTAATCCATCTTAATTATAGCTTCTGTTGTAATAATCAAATTAATCTGTTTCTTTTTTTCTTATGATCTCATTACTGTAGTGAAAATAAGGAGGATGTATGCCTAAATATGTGTATGTGAAAATGTACATACTTATCAACCCAATAGCCTTTTATGAAGTGAAAATTTTATTTATTTTTTATTCTTGTATAGAAAAAAAACTTAACGTCTTCATATACTTATATTTGAAAAAATTACAATTGGACTTCTTACTTTTTTTTTGAAAAATTATAATTAGATTTCTGACTGTTTATATATAATCAACTGATAGATTCCTCTATTATGATAGATTCCTCTATTACGATAATAAACAATTAAATCCATTCGCATTTCAACTTGTTAAACACATGGGTCATTCAGTCCAGATATTAAAATTATTTTGTTTTACATAAGTATTCAAAATTAAAACACTCAAATTATTTAAATTAGAACTTCAAAGTTTAAAATGGTCAGTAAATTATAAAATAACATAAACAACTTTTATTAGATGTGTATAATGTTGCATATTGAACAATTAATTAAAATAAAAAGGTTAGGAGTTAGTCATACTAAATAAAATTGACTGATTAAAATTTAAAAGTAAGTTGGATAAGCTAAGGGAGTTTTAGATTAATTACATAGAATCAACTATCCAAGTCTTGGTTGACCATATCGACTTGTTCATAAAAGTTTTTTTTTTTTTTTTTTACTTGTTCATGAAAGTCTTAGCAAGTATATGAGTTCCAAATTCAAGCTCCTATGTTGCTTAATTCCCTAAAAAAAACGCGGTACGAGCAGACAAAATCTGCGCTGCAACTCATTTCGTCACTCATTAGCGACACAATCAACGACAAATTTCTATAAAAATATTGGTACAGATTAACGACAATAACTGACTACATCAAACTTGCAAAATTAAGAAGCACAATTAGCGACAAAACATTTGTCACTTACTCGTGAGACATTCAGCACCGAAATTCAAGAAATAAATTTTAAATATTCAAGCGGTGTGTTTGGCGGTAATCTTATTTATTATTATTGAACCATTACACAGAAATTTTAGAATACAGAAAAATGTGGACAACATTAATTAATGAGATTATGGTGACATATTTATTTTTTAAAAGGTTGTTCATAACCTTATCTCATATGCTGCTTTACTTAGAGCCAAACCTTTTCTGAAGATCTTCAACAACGTTGTTGTCCAACATGAAAGCCTTAGCAAGAACGTCCGGGTTAATTGGAGGATCCGATCCAAAGGTTGCATTAGCTACTGTAATAACTCCAGGATTTTGGCTGCTCAACCCGGCAAATGCAACTGCTGGAGTTTTTGCAATGTTCAACTGAAAATGGACCAAACCAATTGGGAAAACAAAAACATCTCCTGGATATAGAATTTTGGTGAAAAGCTTGGGAGGGTTGGATGTAACGAATCCAACATAAAGAGCGCCTTCAATCACTACCAGAAGCTCGGTAGCGCGAGGATGAGTATGAGGAGGGTTTAAGCCGCCATAAGGAGCAAAGTCTAGACGAGCTAAGGAAATACCGAGAGTGTTGAGGCCAGCAAGTCTGTCTACATTAACAAGAGTTACAGCTGAACCCACTCCATTGTTTGTATTTCCAGCAACATTTAGAGGTTTGTCATTTGGACCTGGAAAGAAGAAATCT